>OMLF01036929.1:0-13019 GCA_900302615.1 Holocentrus rufus | reverse complement strand
TCGAGCCAGGGAGAAGTGCCGAGAGCTCAACACCCTGCACACCTCCATCCGCAGCCTGCAGCTGCACCTCAAGGCCTTGCTCAGCGAGTGAGACACACACACACACACACACCACCCTTGCCTTTCTGATTGTACCTAATTAATTAACTAATAAATTTACAGCTTATTTGATGGGAGTCATCCGGGTACCACGTTTTGAATTTGTTCCATCAACGTTCGTCCTCTCCCTCCTCTCTGCCCGGTCAGGATGATCATCCTGGAGGACGACCTGGAGAAGCTGATGGTGTCCAAGGAGGCGGTGGAGGTGAGCTGCGAGGGCTACCAGGAGCTCAGCGACCGGCTGCATCACCTCCAGCCGCACATGCAGGCCAGCGCCGGCTGCTGGGAGGACACGGTGAGCCAGGTGGAACGCATGCTGAGACGGGCCAACTCCTGCCCCGGTGAGCAGAATGGAACACACACACACTACCAATGTTAAAAATGCTGTAAATGTCAACAACAACTAACAACTGTACCCATACCATGAATAACAACAATTACAATAGCAACCAAAATAACAGTAACCATAGTAACAATACAAGCAGTTTCATAACACTGACAGTAACATCAACCAACATAATAACTGTCTAGTAATGACATTAACAGCAACAGTATCTATAAAAATATAAACAAGCTACAACAATAATAACAATAAAAACAACAGAGGGTTTACAAACTCACCACATAATTGCGGGCTCCGTGGTCGTTCAGTCTTCACCTCATGTCATCCCATTTTTCTCCCTCATTTTCCCCATCAGCGCTAACTCACGGCAGCCTAATGAAGCAGAACACGCCATAAAATATATATATGAAACAGAATAGTGACACACCCCCGCATGCAGTGGTCTGTCGGTTTCCACAGTTACAGCGGGGCTATTTTTAGTGTAGACTTCCTCCTCCCTCTGCCCTGCCTCAAGACTATTCCCAGTGAGGGAGGAAGTAGCTCCTTCAGAATTTAGGACAAGAAACAGCCCAGCCACCAGAAGGGGGACAACACAATGGCCTAGTTTTGGTTTAAATTGAGTTCTGATGGTGTGTTTAGTTTTTTGTTTTGTGCAGTAACTTGAATCCATGTCATCCTTGCAGGTAATGTTGAGGGTCTGGAGCAGTGTGCCCCTCCTGTGCTGCAAGTTCCTACCTCTCCTCCATCTTACCCCTTGATCCTGGACAGGGACCCCGTGCCAGAGGAGCTGGTAAGCTGGGACGTCCCGCTGTGTCTCTGCGGTCTCGTTTCCACCAGGGGCCTGTCTCCCAAAGCTGCCTGCCACCTGTTTGATTCGAGAATGCTTCCTGGCTGGGACGTTTTAGTTCAATTTGGCTTAATGTGTCTCTGATCCGCCTCTGAAAGTGGTTTAGTGGTTCCTCTACACCAGTCTCACCCCGCTCCTCTGTTTGACCAGGAGTGGGAGGCCTACGTGTCGGACTCGGACTCGGACGGCGAAGGCAGAGGCCCCTGGTGCGACATGCTGTCACCGGAGGAGCGGGAGCGGCAGCGGCGGGAGAGGGAGGAGTCTCGCCGCGTCCTGTCAGAGCTCAAAGCTGTGCTGGGCTTCCGGGCGTCCGAGGGGGAGAGGATGAAGTGGAAGCAGCTGCTCTTCAACGACCAAGGTCTGCACCGACCCGCGCCGTCTCTCCGTGGTGATAATGTCACAATGATGACATTGGGGTTTGACTGATGGGTTTTGAAGGCCAATACTGATATTTTTGGACTGATGTTGCATATAGCTTATATTTGGTGCCATTTTTATGTTATCCAATTTAATGCCAACAAAGTTTTCTGTGTTTCCTCCAAAATTTTATTATTAGCAAAGCCTAGCATTGTGATTACAGGACAACCAAACTGTCCTGTGATTAAGGGCTTCCTATGAACAACCAGTGTAGTTTGCAATTATACAGCAAAATAAGTTATCAAACACATATCTGTCTTATGGACAGCACTGACTGGCCCATATCTGATTTTTTTAATAAAAGGCCAGTATCAGCAAACTAGTATTTCACTCTAACCCTAAATGACATATCTCTTGCTCCTTCTTCCAGCTGCTGTGATGCCTTCTGCTCAAAATGAGAGCTCAGAGCCTTCGTCAGACGCTCTGGCCTCAACAGAAAGCGGTGCTGGAGAGGGAAACCACCTCTCCGAGCGCGCCAGAGGAAACGACAGGGAAGAGGAGGAAGGAGAGGAAGGAAGCGTGAGGCTCGACCCCTCCCCGGAGCCAGCGACCGAGTTCAGCTGCGGCCTGGAGCAGGGGGAGGGCGAGGGGGGAGGGACCTCGGCCGCCACGGACTGCGCAGGGGGCGGAAAGTCGGAGCTGCACGAGTACGACGGCCTCCCCGAGGAGGGGGAGGGGGAGGCGGGGCAGAACGGGCTGGACTGCCTCCTGAAGCCCCGAGTCACCGCCGTCTCCGTCATGGACAGGCTGACGGAGATGCACGGCTCAGAGGCTCTCAGCTTCAGCTCGGCCCTCGCCGCCCAGGTAGCGGCCCGCTCACACACTCTCATCCACATGGAGGAGCAGACGTTTGGAGATGACGAAGAAGAAGAGGAGGAGGAGGAGGAGGAGGAAGAGGAGGACAGCAGACAACCCCTCAAGAAGGACTAGAATGTAAAACCCGCTGCTTTAACCAAGCACTGAGCAGAGACTGTCTTTATGTCTGATTGTCTGGGTGTCTTTTATTGATGGGTCTCTGTTACATCTTAACTGTTTTGGTGTGGAGAATTTCCAATCATGCCACTCTCTGTCACCGATCCGTCCATGTCCTACATTACCCACAATTCCTACTGCTCTTTTGCTGTTCAAACTCAGGTATCAGAACCACTATAACAAAATATGACCTTAACAGCGTCATGGTCAGAAGACCAGAATGTCTACAGTTTACTCGGCCAATCATCCACATTGTGTACAATGTTCACAGTCATTTAATAGCTGTGGAAGCAAAGAAACTTGATTTTTAAGGTTTTACAAGTGATTGGCCTTCATGCTGAAGAAATGTATAAAGCCTAGGATCTTTTGAAAAGAGATTGATTTTAATTGCAGTTTACTCATGTGGATTCAAAAATCAAAACCACTCCCTACTCAGTTTTTCTCTTGATGAATGAATGCGTGGTTTGCTGGTTGTGTGTGAGCTAAATTCTCACATGGGAAGAAGGCTGAACGCAACACCGCTGATCTCAGCCGACCTTAAATCATACAGGTAGACAGATGCAAACACAAATGCACACAGAAGGAGGAAGAAGGCAAGGGGCTAAACTGCAAGGATAGGAAGCATAATGCTATTTTTACCATCCGCGCGTTATTTTTATCCAGTCCTCCCTGCTCTCCCTCCCTCTCTCTGCTCAGAACAGACACAATGGGGTGACGCCGATGTGGACACGCACCCAGCCATGTACTCACTCCTGTCCGGAATGAAACCTCTGGAATATAATTTATCCGAACACTATTGTCTTGTATCTAGGAAAACATCAGCGCTCCTGTCCTCATATGTGTTTACAGGGGGCATGCTCAGTGAAAAGGCCAGGACACCCTGCTCTGACTCGACACTTTATAGGCCGGAGTTGCATTGTGGATGGTATGAATGAATTGCACTGCTGTGAGGTTTAAAATCAAAATGCCATACCTGTACGGGTATAGTAACAAAGAGGAGAAGGGTGAATAAATCAATGTTTTGTCTCATCTGAGGGCGACCTATAACCTTGTGTTTTCAAATAAAGTTATCACAAGAGAGCCTTGATGTATGCCCCCCCTTTCTCCTGATCCTCCCTGTCTTTCTTGTCACCATGTCTGCCTTGCCCTGGCCCCTCCTGCACCCTCCCTACGGGTGAGGTTTTACCCCTCCTGCATTTCATATGTGAAATAAAATGCCATTCTGGAAGCGTGTGGGCGTTCAGTCTATCCTTCACTCTCGCTTCCACACAGTGCCCCGCTCACGTTTCACAACCCCCGACTCCGGTCCCTGGGGAGGAAGAGGCAGGGTAGAGTGGGGGTGAAGAGGTGAGGGTCAGGCTCGTGTAAGGGTTACTTGATCTCTTTTGTGGGGTTCTGCATTTGTCTGACCCACAACAGCTGCTGCTCCCCTTTGAACAGTTAAATGCCCCTTGTTTGCTTGAGACATGCCTCCAGTCCCAAGTTTAGCTTGAGCTTTATTACTTATGAGAAGGGGAATACCTTTTTTTAATGACTATGGCTTAGTGATTTGATTATGGCACTAAAACTGTCAGGGTTAGGAGTTTTGATCCCCAGTGGAGCCACTAATGGTGAAAATGTTTATACTCATGGTTTCTGTAAGGCACTTTGGATATATATGACCCCCCAAATAGTAAACTGTCAGTAGAATATATTTCTAAATACCTGATTCCTTATAGAATGGTAGAGTAATATTGCCATCTAGTGCTCATTTCCACCACTGCTGCTAGAGTTTGTGAATGTTTCCAGAGTTTTGCTTTATTCACATTATCCACAAATACAAACAATAAAAAAGCTTACACAGCAGCTTAACCCACCAAGCAGCTGCAGTCAATCAAATGCATACACTGATGTTCAAAAATAACCATTAAACTGCTTACTTTCATGGGAACATCAAAGCACAAGCTCACTCTTAGCTGATTAGGCAAATTTGACTTGGTGCTTCCTTCAAGTGCTCTCCGTAAGCTCCCACTTGCCATTATAGAAGTGTAAAGTAGTATCATTTGTGGAGAAAAAAGTGCGTCGCGCATACATGCACTCGATATTTTAATTCTTTCACTTTTGAATTTGATTAATCTTTAAAATGAAATGTTAAGTAAGGACTGTAATAGAAAAGCATAACTGCTACATATTTGCATATGACACACAAACACATAAAATGGTCACAACAACGCTTATGAACATCTTCTTTAACATAAGTTGCTGACAATATCTCAATCCCTTCAATCCCCACGTTGTATCATGGCGCTAAAATCACAGAAAATCTTACTTTCCCGGTCGTATTCAACACTTTGTTGGGGTCGTTAATGTGTAGCATCATTTTTCCAACAATTCATAGCGCCCCTGAAGGCAACCTCACAGTGAGCACTCCCACAAACCTTTGCGCGTTCTTTTCCAGCAGCGCCTGTGATCATGGCGGATGTGGTTGCGGAGCAGGTAGCGGACCAGAAGCCCGACCACGGCCAGGACTTGAACGGGGAGGCGGAGGAGAAAGAGGAGGCCGACCCAGCCGAGGAGACCGCGAAAAAGAAGAAGAAAAAGAAGAAGAAGAACAAGTCCTCAACGCCAGGTGAAAGAATTACGAATTGTTTCTGGCTAATAAGCTAGCGAAGCTAACGATACTTACTAGAGCTGCGTGAAGTCAGCCAAAGTGTGCGCGAATATAACCGGAAACCACTAGTTTTTGCCTTCAGAATAAATGTATCCAACTTATCGCATGGGGGCAAGTAGTAGTGGCACTTGGGTGTACAAAACTGCAGCATCACACCAGTTTAGTCATTTAGTCATTGTGCGTTTGTGAATGTTTGTATTCTTACATTTTTACACATGTCAAGTGTAAAAATGTAACTGATCTGACAGTTTGTCCCTGAGCTCACATCTGGCTCACCTACAGAACAGCTTTCACCTTGCCACTGAACTGTCTTAAAATAGACATAAGGTGCTAGGCATTCTTCAAATGCATCATGTATTTATGGAATCTAATTTTATTTAGGCAGCCCTTCATACTATAGTCATATTAGTCTTCTAACATATTTCTACAATATAGTCCCTTATGCCTGCTATATGGATATGAATGTATGCTGTATAAAAGTGTAATAAAGTGTGTTTTCGTGTATAGTGGTTTCTAAAATTTGTTCCGTGTATTTGTTTTAGCAGTTCAAATTGATCCAGTCAAAACGGCGCGGCACGTTTTCATTAATGTAGCTTTTATTTTATAAGTTGCTCCCGGTAGTGCTGTCGCTTATTCTGGTTAACTTGACACCAGCACTCATTAGCCATGCGGGCTGGGAGCAGTATGGATTGTGGAAGTGTACCACCGGTCAGGCCTTATGAAAATTAAGTCACAGCAACTACAAGGAATAGTGACATCTGACCGACCGGACAGAAAGTTTGACAAGTGACAGAAAGCACCGACGAACCAAACTGGCAGCAGTGTCTCTGCCAACTGTGACTGCTGGCACTCGTTGTCGTGCCGACAGCGTTGAGTCCCGGCCAAGTTTTCTTGTTTCGTAATTTCTTTTTTGCCAGAATTCTTATGTAAGGCTAGAGCACCCAAAATGATATTTTGCTAAATCAACCACCCCTAAGCACATTAGTGAGGATTAACCATTACCGTAGAGAGAAAGTGACGCCAGACTCTTGTAAAAACACCGCAATTTAACGCTCGTTTGCTCATCCATAAAGGTCAGATGTTGGCATTCCTCATGCTCAGTGTTATCTCTGGTAGTGGAGGTGTTTAGGAATACGCTTCCATTTAATTTCCCCTTTAAGGCTCTCATAAAATGCTTAAACTTGCTCCCAGTTGCTCTTATATTTATTTTTATTATTAGCACTATTCACAGTGCTGTCAGACTTTTCCACTCCTTACCGTTGATTAATTGTGATGTTGCTGATACACCAAGCAAAGCTCATTCTACCGTAAGTTGGCCTGGACAAGAGCATCAGCTACACGCCTGAAATGTAAAATGGGTCCAGTGCTGCACTGCTGTTTTCCCCTAGCCCCACCTCTCATTCTTTATCAGTGACATTTGCTGATACAACACAGCTAGTTGATTGCACATAGGACTGTGTACATATATTTATTTTTAATCATTGGTTTGATGCCACAGGCGCTGAGGCAGAGGGAAATGGAGTGCCTGAGGTGACCAAACAGCTGGAGAAGCAGGCTTTAGAAGACAAGGAGAAAGAGGAGGACGGGGAGGAAGGTAATTGCCTGAACGCTCATTTGCACACAGCATTGGCAAAACATCAGCTTTAATCCCAACAAAGCCGCAATGTAAACAATACATGACAAACAGACCAACATTGCTCTCGGGAGTTGGTGTTATAACATTATCTCTTCTTCTGCAGATGGAGATGATGGAGAAAACTCAGCAGGGAAAAAGAAGAAGAAGAAAAAGAAGAAGAAAGGACGTGAGTTGGCAAACATCTCTGTTCTATGGGCTGCACAACAATCTAGTATGGTCTCATGTATGCATTAGTGAATGCATGGCAGTGTATGATAGCAGATTCCATATAGGGTAACTGGATCTCTGCCACTCTGCCCTGGAGTATAAATCAGCAGACATTTGCCCTCCACATTTTTCTCCCTAGTTTAATCAGGCAAATGGCTCTGGCTTAAGTTTGACTGTGTGTGTGATACGAAGATTGCCTGAATGCTGTTTGATGTTCTTTTTCTTTTTCTCCTTAGCTAAAACTCAGACTGACCCCCCATCTGTGCCCATCTGTGAGTTGTACACAAATGGAGTGTTCCCCATCGGACAGGAGTGTGAATACCCCACCTTACAGGACGGGTAAGGCTGAGGTTACATTACACGGCTTTTTCCCTTTATTATAGGCCGACTGAGTCAGGCTAGTCAGCGCTAGTCTGTAGAGTACAGGTTAAGTACAGCGGACAGTCAGCACAGACAATTGAGAAGAGTATGAGGGGTAATCTGGGCGAGTCAGAGCTGCTATGACTGTATTGAATATGCTTGATTTTCATGATCCAAATCTGGATGTGATCAGGTCGTGTATGAGACCAATCTGAACAGATCCCATCAACAACCATTGAAAACTGAGAGCAGGCTTACTGGGACTGATCATCAGTGCATAACATGAGATATCTATTTTATCTCTGTCACACTGTCACTGTAGCCTTTTCAACTCCTGCTTTAGCTTTTGCTCTAGTATGGACCGCCAGGTAGGCTCATTTGATTCACAAAATAAGCTCCTCACCTCCAACTCCTTTTCAGTCTGTAGAGCTCTTATTGCTCACGTCTGTGTTTCCACAATTTAATGCACACTTTTAATGTTTTTAGCGCTCAGCACAGCAACTACAACACAACAGAAACTACAAAATCTGCAACTTTTTTTTCCTGTTTACTGGCACCTCGTGGTAACATGAGAGCTTGTATTCTCTTGTGGGTTTGATGTGAGCAGTTCGGTTCAGTTGCAGATGGCAGATCTGTGATCATAAGAAGAGCACACTCTCTCTTAGACACACACAGTTAGCAGAGTGGTCTGTTCCCACTAGCACAGGCAAACTTGAAGTCATAATGATTGAAGTCACAGTGTAGGTTGTGCAGGATGTCTGCAGGTCCTGGAAAAACTCTGAAAATGACTTCAATTATGCCATCCAAACTTCTGTGGTTTAAAAGGACCTAAATTCAGTCAAATAAAGGCTAGTTGTTTTAGTCTTTAACTGAGTTTTGCATGTCTTTTAAAATGTTTTAGGATCCTGGACCAGTGTTTTTCCAGTGAGAAGTTAGCTTATGTTCTGATAGAGCTCCATCTTGGTTCTGAAACTGACGTAACGCCATCACATTTGGAAATACTCTGGTTATGAGGCTGTCACTATTTCCCTAAATTTGAATTTGAGCAAATTCTACCCATAGGTGGACAGTGTTCAAATATGTAGTCTGTGTAGGTAATAATCTGAGCCACCGGCAGCTATAGCCTGGTGGTTTGGAGAAACCGGCTCAACCAGGTTGTTGTGCTCTGAGTGCCTCAGGTCAGACTAACACTTTGGGCTGGTCAGCTGATTGGTCAGCAGATGAGTCTTGAGGGTAGTTATTGTCACGCTGGGAAACCAGTTAGTGCTTGCAGTATTTAGGCTACACACTGACATTTATTTTTCTCCAAATTTGTGCTTACAGTCTAAAATTCAGAGGTTTTCCATGGACCTTTTTTTCAGGAGACTCTGCATCTAAATAATTCTGAGTCTCAACATGATAGGAGCACTAGATCACTCAAACATTTCCTTAAAAACGTACCCGCTCATCAGCATAATTGATCTGAGGAGATTCATTTTTAAACATATACTGAAGTCATTCAAATGTTAAATATTTAACAGAATTTAAATTTGATATGAACGTGGGGGTGGCAGTCTCGCCTCGAGGCCGGTTCCCCTCTATGATAGTGTGGGCTGAGTGTGATTTTGTGTAAACCTGTGTGTCCACCTGCCAGCCGCAGCGCAGCGTGGCGCACCACCAACGAGGAGAAGCGAGTGCTGGATAAAGCCAACGAGGAGGTGTGGAACGACTTCAGACAGGCAGCCGAGGCCCACAGACAGGTCCGCCAGCACGTCCGCAGCTTCATCAAACCCGGCTTGACCATGATTGAGATCTGGTGAGGCTTCTTTGATCAACTTGATCCACTTCTTCATCATCGTCATCCTTCTTAGTGTGTGTTTGTTTTGGAGGGGGAATAACTCAAATAGTTGGATGTAAGTCAATCCATCTGTCGTGCCTGGCTGTATGTTGGGGACGGGTCCAGTCTTCAGATGCATTTTCACACACTTCTGACTTCAGTCTGAACATGACAAACATGTTCAGACAGCTCTGCAGCAGTTAGTCCAAAACGCTGCGGCCAGACTCCGGACAACATGTAACCTTGTTGTAGCTTCACTGGCTACTAGTGCAGTTTGGTATTTACTTTAAAGGGTTTTTGACCATTTTCAAGGCATTTTACTACGAGTTCAAGTTTTAACGAGTTCAGGTTTGGCAACTTGGATTCCTTCTGTAAAACACTTGAAAAACACACTCTTTTCTAGGCTTTAACTAGGCTTGAATTGTTGTGTGGTTGCCCTATTGTAATTAACAACATTTAACAATAAACAACTTAATTGCTCTAATTTGTATTTATTACTCAGATTTTCTGTATAACTTGTAGCACCTTGTGACTTAAATAGACCTTATGTTGTGGCTACAAATAAATGTTATTAATTTTGTCCTTATAGTATTGGTTGTGGCAGTACTTCAATACCAGTTTAGGTTTTTTTTTTTATCACAAAAACATGATAAGCAATGCAAGAAACAGTACCAACACTAACAGTAACAAAAACAGTATAACACTTTATTTGTATTTCGAATTAAAATGAATAATGCGCCCCATGTCTGATGATTGAATTTGTATCGTCAAAAGAGTTAAATGTGTGTTTGAGCTGGAATGAGATGGGTCTGGGTGTCAGGACTGCTGCAGTATTCCGGCCATCATTTCCTTTTTCATTTTCAGTTTTATTTGCATTCTGTCTGTCTGACATCCCCTCTGCTCTCCCTGCCCAGCGAGCGGTTGGAGGATTGTTCTCGGAAACTGATCAAGGAGAACGGGCTGAACGCCGGCTTGGCCTTCCCCACTGGCTGCTCTCTGAACCATTGTGCTGCCCACTACACCCCCAACGCCGGAGACCCAACTGTCCTGCAGTATGACGACGTCTGCAAGATCGACTTTGGGACGCACATCAACGGTACGGCGTGGACACACCAGGCATCCTCACACTGTTCCTGTGCTTTGTGCTGAAAATGAAAATTGTTATCATGCCACTTTGTTTCCATAATGGCCGTCTGCAGGAGCTGCCACTTCCTGTAAACACCACTTATGTGCAGCTCCCACAACACAGTAAATCTGCTCCCAATTCAGACTCTTATTGTGATTACTGTCACTACTACCAGATATTCTGCTAGCACTTTGCAACCAGCTGCAACATTTTGTGTTCTTGAATTTTTTTTGTCCACTTCATAAAGAGAAAAAGACAAGGGGTTCAGCTTCTTCCAAGTACTAACTTTACATTCATCTTGCTGCCACCTTTGATTTTCATGTAAAAAAGGTGAAATAGTTTGAAAACTTCACACTTCAACAGCGAGTCATTCCTAAAAGACGTTCTGCTTTCTGGTGGGGTCTGTTTTCAGGGCGAATCATTGACTGTGCCTTCACTGTCACCTTTAACCCAAAGTATGACAAGCTGCTGGAGGCTGTGAGAGACGCCACCAATACTGGAATCAAAGTATGACTTACACACACACACACAGGGTTTTAAGTCATTCTGATGTGGTTGATCTGCAGAGTTTGTCAAGCTTGTTTTCTTCTTGATGCAGAACGCTGGAATCGATGTGCGTCTGTGTGACGTCGGAGAGGCAATTCAGGAAGTGATGGAGTCCTATGAAGTTGAGCTTGATGGCAAAACATACCAAGGTACTTTCTTGGATACACATACTTAAAATGTATGAAATATGTCAAGACTGTGCCTGCAGAGTAGTATTTTAGCCTTTTCCACAGACAAAGTGTTTTACAAGTGAAAACACTGCTGAATCTGTTTTGGACTGTGATCCCAAACACACAGCTTAAAGAAACTTTGGTACACAGCGGCTCCAATGAGGGGGTGGGGCAGGCAAGTGAAATCCAAGGATTTGAGACCAAAATGTTGCATAACTTGGCAACGAAAAAACAGAGAAACAGAAGGTATTGGAAATCTGATTTGGTTTGATATCAAAGTCTCAGTCCAGATTTGCAGAGTGGCAAAACCTGTTGAACAACCCCGGTCTCCCCAGAAATGTCTGTTTATATAGGGATTTGTACGGTTGCATAACGTTTTTCATCAGTTGTCTGAGCTTTTCATACAAATATCCTGTCACCTGACTTAATGGGGTTGTTTGTATGTGCACATATTTTGAAGATTCAGGTGTGGCTGCATTTGTTGTGTTTACCAATGTTTCAAGGTAAAAAAGGAGATCTGTACTTTGAGTTCCAAAAACTTTTCCCCTTACAGTTAAAAGCATTGAAAAACAAAATATGTCACTATACCTAAAATAGGGTTGGATTGTATCATCAAATTTTGAAATAGCAGTATATGTAAGTGTTTATTTTTGTCATTTAGAGAGATCAGTTGAGGAAATTTCAAATAACAGTATATATGGTAATGTTAGTCATGGATACTTCATACAGCTGATACTTAGGATTTGTCTCACTTTGGTTCTTCTATTCCAGTGAAGCCAATCCGAAACCTGAACGGCCATTCAATCGGTCAGTACAGGATACATGCTGGCAAGACTGTGCCCATTGTTAAAGGAGGAGAAGCCACAAGAATGGAGGTAAGTTTAAGTCCATTTACCTGGGTAACAGGTAAAGAGGGGATGCGGGGGGGACACTTGACCTGTGAAAATATACATAGGTCTATACAGGTCTACTCAACTGGGTCAGTTTCTGTCTAGAATAATAGCACAGTGACAATACACACTGACACCGTTTCTCCCCCCAGGAGGGAGAAGTTTATGCCATTGAGACGTTTGGCAGCACAGGGAAGGGTGTGGTCCACGATGACATGGAGTGCTCCCACTACATGAAGAACTTTGATGTCGGCCATGTTCCCATCAGGTAAGAGTGTGTCTGCCTGTCCCGCCAGGATTCAGGATTCCTACTAATAGGGTGTGTCTCCAGATGAGTATAATCACGCATCAAGTTGTTGACAATCAGGATCAACCACTAAATAAATTTGAGTAAGAACACAGGACTTTCAGAAGTGATGTAGTGCGCCCTCTGCTGGCCATGTTGGAGACCCTCAGTTCTTTGCAGCAGTTTACAACAGCTAACTGCATTTTCCCACATCAGACTCTGCTGTCTCAGATAGATAGATAGGCTTGTTTCTGTGCAGTTTTTGGCTTGATAGATCTGATATATATTTAGACAATGTCAGCTTCTTTATCAGTTATAGTCACATGATCAGCTCACATTCAGATTCTATAACACATCTGATAGCTAATGTCAATGTTGCTGCTCTCTGGTCCAGGCTGCCCAGAGCAAAGCATCTGCTGAACGTGATCAACGAGAACTTCGGCACGCTGGCTTTCTGCCGCCGCTGGCTGGACCGCCTGGGCGAGAGCAAGTACCTGATGGCCCTGAAGAACCTGTGCGACCTGGGCATCGTGGACCCCTACCCTCCCCTCTGTGACTCCAAGGGCTGCTACACTGCTCAGTTCGAGCACACCATCCTGCTCAGGCCCACCTGCAAGGAGGTGGTGAGCCGGGGTGACGACTACTGAGACCCCC
>OMLF01036927.1:0-18729 GCA_900302615.1 Holocentrus rufus | reverse complement strand
TTTTACAAGCAGCTCCTTGTCCTTTTGAAATTAGGGCAATGTGGGTCCTGTAAATATATAAATTAGTGCTTTCTCTATAACACCTCCAGCTTGGTGTGGAAAAAAGGAAATCTTCTAACCTTCTATCCGAATGAACAGTTCAGGGTTAGCTAAGGTTACATGTCCTATTGAGATAGAAGGAGAGACTGGTAGCCACAAAGGGCTTGTAACATAATTCCCCTTAATTAGATTCAGTCTTCACTGATTATAGCTCCCATCAAAGGTGACTTCTCAGATAAGAGGTTTCCATTCCATCAGCTGGATGCTGCCTGAAGCCGTCCAGATTTCGGATTTTGAGACACTTTTTGCATATAAGTATAGAATTTCCATTACGGTCCAAATGTACTTCAGCATTTCACCAGCAGGAAGATTTTACACAATGGCAGGGTGAACCCATCTGCATCAGTTAGTTAGCGTTTGGCTTGTGCTGCAGAAAACATGCCAAACAAAATTATATTCTACTAGCATATAGGAAATGGTCGACCCTTCTCTATTACCCTTCAATATGTAAAGGGCTTGAACCCACCCCAACACACACACACACACACACACACGCACACACACTAATGCTGGAGCAGGATAATGTCATTGCATTCCTCAGATGCACACCTTGCCTGGCGTGTAATAGAGAACAGCAGCTGGCGATGTGAGTGGCGTGACTGCAGTGAATTGCAGCGTAGCTCATGCAAGACCTTGTAAGTGCTACACTAATTGTGAATCCTGTCAGCATCCAGCTTTGACAAGACACTGGGAGCTGGAAAAAGGGAAATTTCTTGTTCTGAACAGCTGTTGGACACCATCTCCTTTCCTGTGTTCCCTCAAGCAAAGGTGGATTCAATCCTCAGACATGGAGCGATTGCCAAAACTAGACAGGATTTTGCAGACTAGCCTCTTGTCACTAACACTTAGTGCGAAGGCGGCGAACAAGAAACATAGAGGTTACTGTTTTAGTTGTTGCTGTAATTTCATTGTACCGATACAATAGCCTGTGTTAGGTTGGAAGGGAAGGATGTGTCTGGGTGGGATATGCATGTGTCCACTCTTGACTTAGTAGAAACTGAAGACGATGCAAAAAGAGTGTGCTGTCTTCCTGTCTGTCTGAGTACTGGCGGCAGTATTGCACATAGCACTGCATCAATCTAAAACCTATGAGGAATGAGGATTGATTCAAGATCTACGAAACTTTGTGCAATTTGTTATAGCATCTCCCTGCGTAGGTTGTAGATATCGCTCAGTATATGTATGCAATAGCTTGTCATCCAACTCTCCTGCTAGATCGTAAATAATACCAAAATATAGTTGAAATTTATGAGTTATAAGGCAGTGTTGCACAGAACAACCGTTTTAGCAGGCAGCAGAATCCAAGGAGTTGTCACAGCCTTTTGCCAACACTTGATTCACTTTTTGACCTCGTGTCCTATGCTCTGGCTGTTGCTGGGAATAATGCTCATCTGCATTGACCAAGAAAACACTTGCTTGTTTCACTGCCATTAAAACTTTTCATAAACCATGTTTTTCAAATTATAAAAGTGGGACCATCTTGACTTTTCGTTTGTGCATCTTCCAGGGATTCAGAGAGCGCAGCCCACCAATATACCCGAGGCTTCTGGTTTATCTGCTGGTCTGGTTCATATCAGGGTCTGTGTTTGAAGAAGCGCTGAGTGTACTTACAGCCTTCACAAGAGGAAGAGGAACGAGAGGAGGAAAGGCAAAGAAGTGGAAAGAAGGGGGGATAGAGAGGATAGAGAGTGAAGTGAGGAGGATGGAACGGAACAATAACTCTGGCATGCGTATATATGTCATCTCTAGAGCACACACACATACGCCATCACACGCCCACATACACAAAACATATAGACACACTCACTTGCACCACACACACACACACACACACATGGAAGTCTTGCGGAAAGAGAGGAGACTGATAGATGGAGGTGAGGATGAGAGTGGTTAGCCAAAAGAAAATGAGCTTGGAGGAGGATTCGTCTCCTGGAGCACATATGTTTTTCATTACTGGAGCTCAGACCTGTCCTCTGAGCTGTCAGAGGCTGGGAAGCATGTGCAAGTGAATGTGCATGACCATGAGTGTATGCAAATATGTTTATGATCTTCATATGTGTGCGATTAGAAATGTGCAGATGTGCATACACATACGTACATGCAGATACATTCCCGTGTACTGTATGTGTATCCTGGCATTGGTTGGGGGACATATCCTGGACAACACACACACACAGACACACACACACACACCATTAATCATGCGCTGCTTGTTCAGACACATGAGAACTATGTGAAAGATGGCATTTTCCTCTATTCCCATCCACCTAGCTCCTCTCATCTTCTCCTTAATCTGTCCTATGATGAGGCTGGGTGCCAAGCTTTGAATCTCTGGAATCCAAACTGTAGTCTGCAGAGAAATAAAAATTCATATCACTCATATCATATAACGTCTCAGCCGACCCGCCCTCGCCATACACACACACACACGCGCAACCCACAACTTGTTTGTTGTCATTGCATACGCCTGTTTATCTCTCCACATTTCTCATCAGTTAATGTCACCAGATGTTATTATCTGCATCTTGAAGAATCCCATTAAATCATCCAAAGAATTACAGTGCGCGCCACATTTAGCATTGTCATCACCACCTCACTTAAAATGATAAGGGGTAGAGCGAGATAAGATAAGGGGTCCATTAGTTGCTGAGCGGTGTTAAATCTATCACCCAAGCCATATGGAGTGGTTTCTTACTCTGTTATTTTCTCCCACAGTAAACCAATGTTTTCACCATTGGTCAACCACAGTTTGCTTTATGGCGGCAGCCCTGCTCAGTGTCATGTTAGTGTGGTCGTTCTCTAGTGACCATATTTCCACCACTATACGCTTTTTTTTTTGTTCCCTTGATGTTCGCTGTGTGAGCTGATGAGCCATCCCCTGGCATGCTCCCACAACCTCTCCCCTGCTCAGTTTGCCAGTAGGTCTGGAGCATGGAACGCTCTCCTTGTCCATCTGGCAACGGGGCTTAAGTGTTGTTTATACAGCAATGGAGAAATCTCTCGCTCTTATTTCCCTAAGCGTCCATGAAGACAGATCACCCCTGGAGCGACCTTGTTGCAGTCATTGATACAGATGAAGCGAGAGGTCTCATAGGTCAGAAAGCCTCTTCTAGATTTGTGACTGAGCAGGCCGGGCAGCGCTGTTTTCCACACCAATCAAAGAGTTGACGCGTGCACTTTTAGTAGGTTATTAAATATGTGTTTTAATTCCAAAGTAGAAACATGTATTAAAATTATTTTTAAAAAAATGCAAAAAATGTCCTCAATATTTGCGCTGGCAGTTTTATCTGCCTCATTTTTTTTTATTTTGAAAGAATGGTGGATCAGTGCTAGTGTCAATATAGCATCCCTTGATTAAGACAGTTCTTGAAAGATGTTGATTTTCATTACGCAAGTGAAATTACCTCACCTCTCTCAGCTGTTTTGAGAAAAACAAGATTTTAATACCAGACTGAATGACCTGTGAAGATGGATATTATTAACAGCATGTAAATAACTTCAACTGTAGGCCTATAAGCCGTACCATCTGTGAAAGATCCTGCGAGGGCATATGAGGTGATGATCTGCTGTGAAGGGGCACTGGAGAACTTCCACACCTTACCTGCTGCCCTGGCCTTTTAGCCAGGACAGCAATACTACTAATATGCAACTTGTTAATTTCCCTCGAAAAAATTACTCTTTCCAACTTGTTTCCCCCAGAGGAGCATCCCATGTGTTTGCCATAGTGAGATGCCTCAGATGGCTTGAGTATGATCAACGTCTGCGTAATGACAGGGGAACTGAAGAAATGCTTTTGAGGCTGACTCAGTCAGGCTAACCTCAATGTGTCTATGTGTCGATGTCATGTTCATCGGCGGTGAGCAGGCCTGTCTAAGGCTAGTCTCTCTACTCAGCCCTGAGTTGTCAGAAAAGTATTCAGTGGAATGGCAGTGAGATGCATATGTGGACCATCTGGGAGAGGAAACATACTTGGCCAACTTTACATACCTTGGCCACAGGCTCCTTTTACTGACTGTTATTCTCGCCCTATGCGTTGTTTGCACCACTGATCTTCTCAAGACGCAATAAATACTGGCCAGAAATTAGAAGCTGTCTGTGGTTAAGCATGTGCATACTAGTTATTGCCTGTGTCCAAGAGGATGTGGTTACCTATCCACTCACTTGCTGCACATGCTTCCATGTTCATGTGTACATATGCATGTGCACTAATGGGCCCGTGGTATATAACAGTAGAACAGAGGTTTCTCTACAGACATACTGAGTGTTGGCAGAGTAACTGGCATTCCTTTAGAAGTGGATAAAAAAGTAGCATAGCAGAACTTCTCATCTCTCACATAAAAAACGCAAGAGTGCGAACTGTGTGGTCGGTTTGAAAGCTGATAGCCTGCCGTGTTAAGCTCTGTATACGTTGCAGGATAAACAGTGACATCATTTCAATGAATGTTGTAATGTAATAGTGTATGAATGAACACAATCTAAATTAGGGACAGCAATTAGGTTCTCTGCACAGATCTGTGTGTAATCATCCTGGTGTTGCTGGAGATGGAGTTGTGCAGAGGTGGAGGAAGCTGGTGAGGGCAGACACTTGCAGACACGCGTCACCAGGCACGGCAGTGTGGTTTGGCACGGTGGAAGTGCAATGCGTGCAATGGCTCATTTCACAGTTGTCCTTAATTTGTTGCCATTTGTAAGAGCTACTCACCCCCGCGGAGTATGTGCGTCAAAGTTTTTGTAGTGATGCCTGAGTGTGTGGGTTGGGGGAGGACGCTCCCAAGTTCAACAAAGTGTCCTCATCGATGCAAGTGCCAGCCGCAGAACAAAACAAAACAGCTTCTATGATTTCCCAATATGATGCATCGTATCCCTTCTAGAAGTGATGACCACCCAGACCCAGCAATGAGCAACCAGATCAACATACAAGTTCCTCAATTTTGTCTCATTCCACTCATTTTTGGCCTGGACTGTGTCCCAAAATCTGAGAGATAAAGAGAGAGAGAAAATCTCAGACTCTTCCCCTGCTTGTCTGGAGCTGTGACAGTTGTGCACTCGGGGTCATCTGGCAAAGAAGAGGGCTGAGGCTTTGGGACCTCTTGTTGACAGTGTCAATGACTCCATGGAAAAGGAAAGGGAAAACAATCAAAGGCTTGCCGCCAAAGTTGGCTGGCTCGCACAATCAAGCAAGAGAGAGCGAGAGAAAGTTTGTGTGTGTTGGTGTGACTTTGTGAATGCGTAATTAGTCCAGCATGTGACTCGTTCCGTGACTGACAGCACCGAGAACCTGGAAGTGACAAGGAGCAGGGGAGGTCATAGGGGAGGGAGGTGGAGGGGAGACAAAGGGAAGTTCAGTACGTCGACTTGTCTCACGCAATCTGGAATCACTGCGGCCGCTCGCATCATTCTGCTTTCATCCAGCTTGTCCAGCGTTACCTCATAAGAATGCAATCCATCCACCAACTTCGAACTGCCACAGCGTGATAATTTGATACTGATAAAAATCTGGTGTCATGACAGTGAAGGACATAATGATGGGCTTAGCGCACAAAGTGAAGATTTATATGGGACCACAGCCGAAGAACAGACTCTTTCTGTCAGTCACAGCAAAAGGCTGGTTCTCCAGAGCCCTCCAGAGCGCCTTTCAAGTTTTGAGTTTCCGATCACATTACAGATAATTACAGCACGTTTGTCTATACATTGCCCAACTTCCCTTCACTTCAACACATGCTGGTCTGACAGTTAATGCTGCAAGCCCTCCATGACTTTTGCTCAACTGAAGACACTCATTAATCTTCTGTGACCATATAATATCATGCTCCTGTCATTTTTATACATTGACTTTCCAACTCGGAGCACCGTGTTGAGAGAGACAAGTGCAAGTGTGTAACTCTCTCTCTATATCTGCCACCAGACCGGCATGCCTTTGCTGTAAATCCATCTCTGCTCATGGTCCACTCGCCTGGTTATATATGAGTTAGAACAAAAAAGACAGCGAGAAACAAGTCCAAGAAATCTCCTGGACATTCCAAAGCTCAAACTTCGAGGTCTGCTCTCTGCGCGTCTGCCGTCAGTTACGGTGGAAAGCTGCCATGGAATTCTTTGCTCTCTTAAATTAAACCCTTCACCCAGCCCCAGCTGGTTCACAAAGTAGAGAGAAAGAGGAGAGGGAGAGGAAAAGGGAAGGAATGGAAGGCGAAAGTGGATCCGTCTTTCCCTCCTCACGTTTGGCTTCCTCTATTTGCTGCTTTTAACACCTCAGGTCTGATGTGCTCAGCCTCTCTGACACTGGCGGGAGGGGTGAAAGAGAGACAAAGAAAGGCAAAGAGCGGCACGGAGAAAGAGGGAAAGAATGGGAGAAAGAAAGCGAGAGCTGAAAACCCTGTTTTGATTAATATGTCTTGTACTGCTCTAGTTCAAAAAAGAAGATTACCTTACCTAACCCCAACGGAGCAAGATGTTTCAGTGGTGAGATTGAAACCAGATCCTTCTGTTCACACTGGCTCATATCCCTCACTTGAACTAGACCCGAGTTTGAGAACATGACTGGTGACTGAAAGAACCAGCCACACTGTCTGGCCAGTTTCACCCCAATGTCAGTCTTCGGTTTTAATACCAAAACACACTCGGTGGTAGTGGGCAAAGAATACTGCAAGCTGGTCCAATTTGTCCTTCATCGCGTTTTCATTTCCCTGGAAAGAAGACTGCTCCTTTGTCAAACAAGGTCTAGGCTTACATTTACAGTTGTACCCAAACTGACATCATTCTCCAAGCAGCTACCACAAATGAATCACTACAATTGTTTGCGATGCTGAATTACTCACTGCTGCAGAGTACTAGTTTTCACCTCATCGACCTTCTGATGCACTTGCCACTGCACAGCTGTGAAAGCAAGTGGTCTTTTCTGAACGGAAAATGGCTATTAAAACCATCTTTATCACACTTTTTTTGGGGGGGGGGGCATAATGGAGGGAAAGTATGATGAATTGAAGTACTGCATCAGTTACCGTCCAGGTTCCTTGGCCTCTAGTTCTCTCTCCTGTGTAATATTCAGTTTCTGTCCCTTCTATCATCCATTCGGAGCATCTGACCTTTTGGAGTGCTCCTCTGTCCAACGTCCAGAGGCAGTTGGGGGGTTTAAATTACTCTCACAGTCTTTCTGCTGAGGCTTGGGTGTCACCAAGAAAACAGTGACGATGTTGCAGAAATCCTCAGCAACCAGCAAGCCCACTGGCTAAATATTGGGAGCAGCACCAAAGAAAAGCGATGATTAGCTGTCGAGGTCAGGGTGCAGAGATTCCATGTGTGTGGTTCATTACAACAAACAACATTGGTGTAGACTTCCAATAATGTGTGAGCTAAGACAGATCTGTTTGTGTGAGCTGACAAGCTGTAATAATAGTATTCAGACAAAAGCCTGCTTGTTTGAGCTGACAAGTCGGGGTAAATATGGCTAAAACAGAGAGCTTTTGTACAGGACTCTATCTCTCAAATATACAATCGGTGGAGGGATGCCAAACAAGCCAACGTCCAGAGTTTGTTAGCGTGTCCTCTCATTTTCACCCAGAAAAATATGACCTACACAGCAGCATTTTTCACTTGTGAGCTTTTATATTTTTCCAATGTCTAGTGAACCAGAGCAAAGAAAGCACTGTGGCAAGTTTCCTGTGCTGTTTTCCTTCTTTGAACCCAGTGTCCGCCCAAGGCCTACACTCTCTGTAACAAACACACACACATACACACACACACACGCTCTCTCAGGCTGGCTTCAGGGTGTCTGCATCTTGTCTGCTGATCTCAGATCAGAGAGTTGAGCTCAGCGTGGCAGGTGGTGCTCGACCCTGAGCATACTGCCAGAGCCAGGCTGGGTCATGCACATGTGAGCACAGGTGGACCAGATGATGGAAGGAAAAATTTCACTTCTCCACAGTGCTGGCTCTCTTCTCTCTCTCTCTCTCTCTCTCTCTCTCTCTCTCTCTCTCTCTCTCTCTCCCTTTTTCTCTCTCATTCACATACTTAATCTCTCACTCTTGCACATACCTCAAACCAGCCAGATGGATCAAACCATAGCCCACGAAATAGTTTCATATTGATTAAATGTTTAAAAGAGGTCTAAACAGTTATAGATGAATAGGCTAAAACTCTGCTGCATAGGATTTAAAAGTGAAAATTTAGTGGACATCTGTGTCTTCTGAGACAAAAAGCATAACGCATTGCCATGTACATATGAACTTCTCTAATGCATTTGTTTCATATTAACAGTTGTTAATGTATTACTTATACAAGTAATAATTTGTTTATTGCTTGGTCTTAAACTGGATTGTACACAACCAGAAAGAACCTGGGTTATATGAGAGTTAGAGCATAGGCACAATTTTTTAATTTAGGGCTCAGAGAGAATCTTCTGTTTCTCCAGGGAGGAGAGAGAAGCCCCTCTCTCATTTAAAAAAGTTCCACTCTCCTTATCAATACAAAGACTCCTGTGGTATGTGCAGCACATTGGTAACAAATGAGACAGATTCTTTGTGTCAGTACTAGAAACACTGGGGAAGACACATTCCTAGATCACCCTGATTTGTACTAGAAGTCCGTTGCTGTTGTTATTACTTCGAGTGTGTCTGGGGACGGTTGAGCAATCGAGAAGAATTGAGTTGAAAGCTTCAAGGAGATGGATTATCCCAAGGACGTTTAGCTTAGTGTCTGAGCTCGCATTGCATGCTCAGTGGGTCTGCCAAGCTCTTGGCAAGGCCAGTGCCCACATTTGTTTTGTCTAGGTCATGAAACCCCACACTTCCATCTTTCTCCTCTCTCTCTCTCCCCCCCAGAAAATTCCTCCACAGCATCACTGCCTGCACCCTGCTGGAGTGTCTCCAGGCTCTCACTCTCCTCTCTGATCCCTCTCCTTGTTCAGCTTGTTTCCCAAGCTTAGTTGCTCTCACCCCCACAGATTTCTTATAATTATAACTAATTTTTAATCCTACACCTTTTTCTCACCACGTTGATTTATGTGGATCATACATATCAATGTTAGGCAATATTCTTGTTACAGTCTACCCAATATATTAATTTGCCTGTTTATAATATATTCAAGCACTTCCCCATGCATGAAGCTTCACATTTATTTTATAAAATAAATGACTGACACTACTATCAGGGTCCTTGCCTTGTTAATATTAGATTTTTTCCACATGAATATCTTCCCCAATAGCTCTACACAGGCAACTCAAGCCTACAACAGGCTTTTGAATTTCCAGTCATATGATGCCGAAAGGTTTCAAGTGAATCAAGAAATGATTTATTGCAGAGTTAAAACACAAATTAACTTGAATACTCTTGGAATGTTATCCTGAACATTGTCTGTATCAACTGGCCCCACTTCTCCAATTGGAGGTTTATCAGAAGTATGTTTCAGTCTCCTCCAATCCATGAAGGAATTTGGAAAAAGATGCAGGTGGTGAACAGTGCATTCCACGTCATTCCTCTCTTTCCCCAATTTTTTCCCTTTCCCCCCCTCTTCTTCCCACATTCTTTGTTCTTGTCAGCAAGCAGATACCCAAGCTGGGAAATGACTTTATTCATGCGTAACTACCATATGGGAGGGAGACGTTTTTCTTGTGGATATCCCAATGACACGCCAAAAGCTGTTGCCGCCCACAGATTAGCTCGGAGTCTGCGGTCACAGAAAGAATAGACTGCTCCCTCCAGTGTTTAGAAGAAGACATAACTAGCTGGACAGCCCTATTAGACTGCTATGTTTTCCAATCAGCAGGAATCAGCTCTTTCGTCAATGCTCAAAGTATAGTGCAGTTCTTAGCACTTGGGATATTAATGTGAGCATTTTCAATTTAACTAACATTTTGCCCTTTTCAGGTCTCTACTATGTATTTACCCTTTTATGTACCCATTACCATAAACAGGTAATAGGTATACCATAGGTATGGAACTTCTGTAGAATAAGAAACTAGAAATAATGGGTATATTGGCCATATAGGCCATAATGACAGCTGTAGTTGCTTTTACATGACATTGTGCCATATTTTTCTATATCTGTGGGGTAACTCGCAGCCACACAGTAGCCTGTCGTAGCCACACTGAAGAAAAAAACAGGGCTTGAAGAAAGGCCCTCATTCTTTCATTCTTTTTGTTCCCTCCTGGAATAAATCTCACTCGTTCACTCTCTCTCTCTCACTCTCCCTCTATGCTTGTCTCTACTTTTTCCTTTTCCATTCAGGCTATGGGAATCTGGGAGTTGGGGGTCCTGTGGTTGGTGGCGTAGGACCTGGGGGCCAAGGAGGGGCTGGATACTTGAAGCCTGGAGCTGGAGCTGGAGCTGGAACTGGAGTGGGAGGTGCGTGCCAACATAAGTGTGACTTTAGGTTACTGGCCCGATTTTCAGTGTTAACCGCAACAGAATTAATCATCCTGCCATCCCAGCATCCTAGCATTACATTGTAAAACGTTATGTTGGGGTGTGGTTTTTACACCAAATATGTAAAATGTCTCGTGAAGATTTACACCATCGTAGAAGAAGTGCAATTACTCGTCACTCATACTTGCACTGCTTTGTCCCATAAAGGTGGTTACGGTGGATATGGAGGATATGGGGGATATGGACCTGGCACTGGGGCTTTTTTCCCAGGAGCTGCACAGAAGGCTGCTAAAAAAGGTACATCAGTTAGCAGATAACATCCAGTTACAAATGTAACCTCGGTTATCTGAGATGGAGTAACACACAACTAATAATTTAGGAGTAGCATCCTTGTATATGATTATTTTAAACCCTTATACCCTCATACTGGACAGCCTATGGGGAGCCTTTTCCTCAAGGTTTCTTAACCCATGCTGGTGTTCTTTACACATCTTCAAGAAAGGTCAGCTTAAGAGGCACTTGTGAGTTGGCTCTTTCAGTTGCAAAGATAACCTCAGAGAACTAAAGTTACCTTTGTAACCAAATATTCAACATAACCCCCTCTGTGGTACTGTATTTCCATTTCCTGTGAATTACGATCCCTATAGAAGTGGAATGGCCATGGTGTCCCGCCCAGAATTTAATATAAGACCCTGAAATAGTGTATCTTCTTTTGGGACAAATTAGATTTTTTTGTGGGGGGTTTTTACAACCCCCAAAGATTAAAAGTTCTGGATCAATCTGTCATCCAAACATTGCAGTGCCAGAATGGAGTAATGAGATGCATCATTCCCTGAACTTTTGTCAGAATCCAATCATTGGTGTCCAAGATATTGTGCATGACGAACAAATGGACAGACAAGCAGACAAAATGATGGACGGACAGACAGACAGATGGACTTGGGCCGACCCATAGTCTCTCCCCTGATTTCATTTTGCTGGACAACTTGTATCATTTAGTGCGGGTCCAGTGAGCAGAAGCAACCAGATAGCCTACAAGCTGTTTGGCAAATGCGTAGAGTAGATATGGTTCCTTGTGGAAAAAAACTGACCAGTGAGCCAAAACAGCTGGTGGTAAAACCAGTGAGGCTAATCACATTGCAATGGAGACTCAAAACGACTTCTGGAAAAGGCTCCTTGAATGTATTGCTAGTGCCAGCTACTCACCTGACAACAGGCAATTTGGATTTAATTGCTTGCATATATGGAGATATTCCAGGAGGTGGAAAAGATACTGCACGAAGGCTTAAGTTTTCTTCTAGGGCCGTAGTTAACAATCGTTTTGGCTTGTGACCGCTTAAAACAAGGTGAGCACAGGCGTGGGGAACAGTTGAACCACAGATGATATTCATTTTGTTGTACCATTTGAAACAAAAAAGATATCTCCGGAGGAGCAGGCCTCAGTGGAGGCCTACAGGCTAAAGATTATTCTCACAAGAGAAAAGCAAAAATGGGAGAAAAACCAGAAGGAATAGAGCTGATAATTAATTGTATACTAGAAATGTTATTTTTTCCTGATCCTATAAATCATCTCGTGACCCCACAAAATCTTGTGACCCCCTGGAGGGCCCCTAACCCCCAGGTTGAGGACCAGTTTTCTAGAGGAACACTTAAGCTGTTGTAGTTCTTGGAACATCCAAATAGTGAAGCAGATGAGGCCAGTATGGATTAAAATATCCTCAGAGGAAGACGAGCCTCCCCAGGTGCTGTCTAATCCTTTCTGCCTGATAGCAAAAATAATAGTTTAAAACCAATCACAAGCAATCAGGATGCTATTCCTATAGAATGCTTTGTGTCAAACAAAGTCGAGTAAAGAGCACAGTGGAGACACCAGCAGCAATTTACTGATGTGGTTCTGTTTCAGCTATTATATCAGGTATTTAGAAGGTTGCCTGCCTGCCACACCTAGTTAAAAATGGCATGCACAAGCACTTGTTAATCAGTAATAAATATATAGTATCATCCACATTAACCGCTCACTGTTGTGTCACTCAGGTTTTGGGCCAGGAGTTGGTGTGCCAGGAGGCGGCCTCCAGCCAGGTCAAGGTCAGTGAGTCTAAACTGGCCACATACAGTATTCAAATTTGTTTCAAGCATGCTGCCACACCAAATTTACAACTGTCTTATCAAAGAAGCGAAGCAGAGCTAAAGAAAAACACAATTATTCTGATGAAGGACTTTGGTGGTCATGACTTTTGACCTTTTACAGAAAAAAAAGAAAATGTAGAAGAGTACAGCCTCTAATCTGTGATGGTAAACAGGGTTGAATATTGTACATCAGATACTGTGGTTGTCCTGTTCACAGGTGCAGCAGGAGGTCAACCACAAGGAGGTAAGCTGATTCTCAGCTTGACAGGCTAGAGCTGTGAAGTGTGCTGAATACTGACACAAAGCTTTCTAAGTCTTTGATAGATCTTCATTCTTGTGTGTTATGAGAAAGCCAAAGTGAATGTTTCACATTAATGTTAACTCGGCGGGAAAAACACCAGTTGGCAAACAAATGTACATTTTTATCATGTACCTGCAAGCCTTGGATAGCATGAGCTTCAGCAAAGACAGACATGACATCAATGCATGTGCTGTGTATGTGCACATGACTTGCTTTAAATTAGGCAGGTTGATCAAGCATGAAGTCAAAAGAGGCCTGTCATTGGCAGGCAGAGCACTATGGCAAAGAGCCTACTCTTAAGTATTGGTTGGCAAATGACAAAACTCCAGTCCCTAAAACGAATCTGTGCTGTTTTCACAACACTCAAAATAACAAACCCTTCCACTGAAAAAGCACAGCTAAAACAAAACATTCTCGTGCCAAACTGTTCCCCACCAAATCTCCCAGGCCACATATTTACAGGCAGTGCGCAACGTCTGTTCGGCAAAGTATGGAATCTGAGATTGAAAAGGAAGGTTAAACAAATAAATGAATGTGTTTTATCCAGCTGCCAAGCTCCCCTACAAGTGAAGCTGACAGCTCATTTCCTGCACAAAGGGATAGCCAAAGAAATGAAGCATTTGATGAGGCAAGGCTAATGCCATGCATACTGGCTGTCTCTCCTGATTAGATTAAAAGTAAGCCATGTTGCTTTTGATCATGAGGCTGATGACAGGCTAGTGAGGCCAGATTAGCTGGTCTCTGTACCACTGGTCAGTTGAGGGATCTGGCTCGGTTCAAAAAAGGTCAAATCTGGCACCAGCCACAACTCCTGCATTACTCCTTTCTAATAGCAGAGGGCCCTCTAGTGGTCATGGGAGCTACCAGTGCCCATAGCTTTATTAATGACCAGTGTGTTTTATCTTAAATTCTTTTCATTTATTATAAATCTGGGTACTTTACTTAGGAGCAGGCACTGGTGGATTTGTTATTGGGGCAGGAGGAGGGCCTGGAGGAGCGGGAACTGGAGCTTCAGTGCCTGCTGGAGGCAAGATACACACACAGACACACACTGGACATAAAATAAATAAAATTATTAAATAAATAATATGAATAAAATCAATAATATAAAAAAATAAAATAAAAATAAATGAAATCATTGCTTCAGTATCCTTCTGGATGACCTAAATGTCACCTCATCTGTTTTTCAGTGCCTGTTATTCCGCAGACAGGACTTCCAGGAGCGGCAGCTGCTGCTGCTGCTGCAAAGAAAGCTGCAAAAGTGCCAGGTTGGTGTAGACTTCATCAATGCAAGCAGTCTCTTTAATGTTTTTTTTCCATAATGATTTAGGGGCACAGAAATTGTCTTTTCAGAACTACTATGAAGACAGTATGGAAAAGACAGGAAAACATCTGCTCATATTTAGCATTGGATTTCTTGTTGACTGTTGCAGGTGTGGGTGTGCCTGGACTTTACCAAGGTGGTGTGCTGCCAGGACAAGGTGTGTTTCTTCCATAGAATGGTCTCAGTAATCTTTCTTCCAATGTATTTCACCATATGAATTGTCAGTGGTTTTGCCAACCATTGTCTTTCAATGTAGTTTGGTACTGTGCAGCCCTGTCCTTATGCTTGTGTCTCCTTCAGGGTTTGGTGGGCGTGGAGTTCTGCCTGGAGTGGCCACTGGGAATGGCCTAAGTCCCAAATCATGTAAGGTTTAAAATTATTTGAGTATATTAAATTTGTAACAGTGAACTTGCTTCATCAGTTTTGTTTTGTTTTTTTTTCTGACTGGCTGAAATTATTTCTGCTACACAGTGCCAGGGGGAGGCCAGGCAGGACCAGGAGCTGGTAGCTTTCTTGAGTATTATTGCAGTATTACAAACAAATTTATTACTTTAATGTTATTGAGTATTATTTTGGTAATGGCTGATCAGGATTCAAACACATTTTGTTTCCCTAAATTTGTAACACTGGAGGTCGTGGGTATGGTGGACCAATGCAGCCAGGAGTTTTCCACGGATACCCTCTCAAATCACCTAAAGCACCAGGTATGTGATCTGAACCGAGCCAGTTACTGTGCATATGTGCTGGTGTATACCTTGTGTTCACACTGATTTCCTGTTGGCCACTATTTTGTTTGAACTCCTGACCACTGTTGGTGTTGCAGTTCTTTTTTCTCCAGTGTACAGACAGTCTTATTCGCCTTATGGCCTGAGCAAGGGGCACTTCTGTGGGTATCCCCCTAAGGTTATGTATGGTGGGTTTATTACTGATTATGTTTGAGGAAGCTCTGTTTTTGTGGCCCCAGAAAGGACAAATTTAGCTTCTTTCCTTTCGTTCCACTCATCCACTTTGTGATGACCACAAAATCAGAACAATAAGCCCACTGACTGCTTGATATATAATTTAAGGAAGATTTCAGTCACAGTGCAGCTGCACTGCTAAAGCCTTTCTGTGCTTGTCAACACAGGCATTCCCATCAGGGTGATGCAGATTGCCATTAATGAGAAGAAGACCAGGTTTAAAAAACCTAATTATCATTAAGATTATCTTTTTAATTGTTTCTAGCAGGGAAGGCTGCCATGTTTATTATATTATAAAGTGAAGGTTTCTTTGGCTTCCATTTCACCATACACAGTATACTATGTACACATATATGGGTTGAATGAATTGACCACTCACCAAAAGATTCCAGTGTTAGTAAATGTTGATTGGACTTCTGTAAACATCAACAGTGTTGATTTGAACACTGTTCTTTGTTCACATTTTCTCTTCTCTCACATTTACATAGCATTGAAGTATTCACGTGGCCAGTTTATTGCAACTACATGTTTCCATCTATTTCCATCTTGCATATGCACAGGTTGAGTCATTACACCAGCAAAGTCACCTGTGACCCTGTGATGACATAGGGTGCATACCCCAGTATAAAATCCTAACGTCATCACACAGTCCATTCCCACAGAATCTTCTCACCCAGATTCTGAGTGATAGACGGGTGGCCATCCAAAACTCATCGAACCATAGTTACATTCATAATTCTTATTCTATTTCATTCTTTCATATTTTATTTCATACTGCACTAAGAAATGGAAGCCCTTGACAGGATGGCTGTTGCCACGGCGTGGATAGTGGCCACACTGACACATTAAATAGTGAGCGAAGGTACATGAAAACTCCCAGGTCGCAGCAGCACAGATGTCTTGCGGTGAGACCCCTTCCAAGGCTACCCGGGACATGGACACACTCTGAGTAGTGTTATACTTCACATTACTAGTGGCCGGCAGGCCATGTGACCTGTAAGTGTGTAGAATCACATCCACAATCCAATTAGAAATATTTATAACAAAAAAAATGTATAACCCTCGTACCAAACAAAAAGGTTGTCAGTCTTTGGCAGTGGTCTCCACATACATCCTGAGAGCCAGAACTAGGCACAGCAGCTCTGATGGCTCCTCTGACCCCTTACATGAACCTAGGAGACTGAAAGCTGCCAACTTGATGGCTTGGTTTACATGGGAGGGAGGCACTCTCTTTGGCAGGAAGGATGAACCATCTGGGTACCAATGCAAGTACATCTGGCTCCCTGATAGGGCATGGAGTTCACCCACTCGCTTTGCTGAGGTAATAGCAAACAGAAATGCTGTCAGACAACCACCTCAATTCTGGCCAAGCATGAACTAAGGCATCCTGGTCCTTCCCATTAGGGAGTACCTGGTGGACAATATGTAGGTGTTTCTGAGGCAAAGATGTCCACTTCTGCTGCTGATCAGTACCCAAATCATTCCAACTACATCTTGGTGGACACTCCAGTCTTCCTCTGGCAGCCCTTGGTGGGACAGCACATCCGCTGCACTGTTATGTATGTCTTCGGAGATGTATGGCCCTGAGGCTCAGGAAGTGGGAAAATGTCCACGTAAGGAGCTGCTGTGACACTTTACCAAGGACAAGGGATAAGGGACTAGGCAGCAAAGGACCCCTCCTGCCTCAGGACTGAAAGTGGCATAAACCTACAGTTCATACAAGGGTTTTCAGAGACATCTTCCCTGTAGTGTTGGATACCCAAAGAGGCAGGGGACTGATAATGGCCATCCTCCATTTGGAGGGGGGACACAGACATGCGAGCTTCACATGTCTTTAAGTGAGACAGTCCAACAAAAATACAATAATAGCTGAGTAAAACACAAAATTAGTACACAGCCAAAACAATGCTGTTACTGTTCTACGTTCAAACAACAATAACAATAGACAAATGTACTTCATGCAATGCAAGTCAGCAACAGTGGAAGAATGAAATAGAACGTATACTAACAAAGATAATGGTATACATTTCTTGTGAGTATTACAATCAAAAAATGCCCTATAATTTACAGTTTGCTGGTATTTTGGTTGTTTTTGGAAAACAAGTCAATGCCATTTGTTAAGCAGCAAACTTAGCTCCTCTCAGCTAAAGCTAAAAATCAAATTCTGCTCAAGCAATAACCTAGTCCGCTCAAATTTTGGGTGCATGTGCAGTGTCATTATTCTTTCTCATCATTCCACACTGAGTTTTTGCTTTCTTTTCCACTCAGGTGCACTTGGACAAAAACCTGGTGGTGGCAAGCTTCCCTATGGTACAAATATTTGTCACATTTTTTGCGCTGATTTGGCAGCATCAGCAGGGAAGCAAGAATTTATGATTGTTCCATCAACATTCCAGGTTATGGAGGCTTTGGCACTGGCGGCATTGGACTTCCAGGTGGAAAAGGAGGCCCTGGGTCTAAGCCTGGATATCCCATCGGAACTGGTGGGCTTTTTGTTTATATGTTGTAAAATGGTGTGGCACAGAAAGTCAGAAAAGAACACAAAATAACTCAGCTGCCATTTTTCCGTTTGTACAGGAGTGGGCCAAGGAGCCATCTCACCTGCGCAGGCTAAAGCTGCCAAATATGGTATCACAGTCGTCATCAACACAATCTTTTCTTGCCAAGGCAAATTTTAAAACGAGCTGTGCTACAACAATGCAGTTTCTGTTAAACTGAAGTCTCGTCTCTGATATCCAGGTGTTGGTGGTGTTGGTGGTGTCCCAGGTGTCCCAGGTGGTGTACCCGGAGTAGGAGTCTATCCTGGGCAAGTGCCAGGAGGTATAACATCCAGCTTTGTTGTTGCAAAGGCATATCCTGTTATTATTGAAAAATATTGTGTGTGTGTGTGTATATACATTCATGTTCAGATGTGTCTGATTTTTGTTTGTGATTGCAATGAAGTGCTATCTTATGCTGTCATAAATTTAAATATTTTACAACAGGCTATGGAGCTGCCAAGGCTGCTAAATATGGTAAGAACTTTTTTGCGCGTTGTGAAAGTGTATTTGTAAACATGCCTTGAAACTTCCTATTTCACATCACATCTATATCTTTATGCTATAAGTTGCTTAAAAGTAAATATTCTGCAAAAGTTGTTCATAATACCTTGAACCCATTCCACAGGAGTCCCAGGAGGAGCTGGAGTGGTAGCAGGAGGAGCTGGAATACCAGGAGTAGCCCCCGGAGTAGTACCAGGAGTAGTACCAGGAGTAGTACCAGGAGTAGTACCCGGAGTCGTACCAGGAGTCATACCAGGAGTAGTACCAGGAGTTGTACCAGGAGTTGTACCAGGAGTAGTACCCGGAGTAGTACCAGGAGTTGTACCAGGAGTCGTACCTGGAAGAGTACCATCAGCTGGGGGATATTCACCAGCGGCCAAAGCTGCTAAATATGGTATGGCCTCCAACTGACATAAATATTATGTACGGCTTTAAGATTACCTTGGTCATGAGCCCTAAAAGGGATTGGTTGATAGCCCACATATATCTGTACATGTTTTTTCTGTACATATACACAA
>OMLF01036925.1:0-11343 GCA_900302615.1 Holocentrus rufus | reverse complement strand
AGACAGTGACATCATCAGACAACACAGCACAAAAGAGAAACATTGCCATGATTTCAAACTGTTAAAGTCCACAGTGACTTGGACTTGACTTGGCTATTTCTCTAACAGTAACACTTTCATTTGGAATGCATCAACAGGAAAAAGGTAGCAGTGATGTAGGTACTGACCAGAAAACTGTTTCAGGGAGGCTAAAGGAGAAGAATTATGAGAAACGATAAGTTTTAAAAAATAAATAAATAAATAAAATAAAACAATATACTGTGTGTATCACAGATATTGCAGCAGACAGCACAGCAAAAAAGAGAAACATTACCATGAATTCAGAATGTAAAAGTCCACAATGACTTGGACTTGACTGTGCTATTTTTCTACCAGCAGCAGTTTTGTTTTGAATGCACCAACAGGAATAATGATATGAGAGATTTAGGTAATTACCTATTAGGCCTTGAGTGGTAGCTAAAGGAGAAGGATTATAAGAACAAATATGTTTGAAAAATGTTCACTGTTATTGCAATATAATTTGCTGTGAACAGTAGAATGTCAACAAAGTGAAAGTTTGAACCACACTTGTATAATGATGAACAGGATAGTGACATTTATACACAACACAGGCGAGGAACACTATCATGATTTCAGACTGAAAATCCACTGACATTTTCACTTTACTTTTTTTCCCCCCTACCCGCAACATACTTATTTGCATTAATGCATCAACAAGAATAATCATACGGTATGAGTGATTTAAATACTGACCTAACAGCCTCTGAATGGATGCTAAAGGAAAAGGATTTTAGAAGGAATATGTTAAAGAAAGCAATTTGTTTCACTGCAACATGATTGACCGTGATGTCTAGTAGTAGGATGTCTACAAAGTCAAAGTATGAACCACACTTCTGTAATGATGAATAGGACAATGACATTAACAAACAACACAGGAGAGGAACATCATCATGATTTCAGACTTTAAAGTCCATCGTGACTTGGACTTGATGTTACACAGGCAGGAAATAACCCCAAAGCAGACTTAGAGAAGCACAGGTTAGTTTTAAAGGTTTTTACTGAGAAGTCAAAGGTAGTAAATACAAAATCTGCAGTCTGGTGGACTTCAATCAAGGTGTAGAAACATCTCAGCAACAATCAAGAGAAATGGAAGACACCTGAGCTAAATTTCAAATGTTGTGGCAAAGGGTCTGAATACTTTCAGTTTTTCCTTTTTAATGAATTTGCGCAATTTTCTAAAATTCTGTTTTCACTTTGTCATTATGGGGTACTGAGTGTAGATTAATGAGAGAAAAAAATAATTTAAATGATTGTAGCATCAGGCTTCAGCATTACAAAAGTGAAAAAGGTGAAGGGGGTCTGAATGCTTTCTGAATGCACTGTAAGTTACCTGGGGTTGTGGGTCACCATGACAATATGTACATGTAGGTATGCATATATTTTTACTGGATTTGACTGGCAATAAGCAGCAGCTCAGTCTTGACATGAGAATGCCAGTGCAGCCACCTTACTGTCAACGAGAGAGAAGCAAGCGAGAGAGAGAGAAACCAGACCAACACAAATCACCCACACACACATTGACATGCACAGACTGCTGTCACTTGACTTGGCTATTTTTCTACCAGCAACACTTTGATTAGGAATGCATCAACAGGAATAATGGTATGAGTGATTTAGATACTGACCTATTTGTCTCTGGATTGTATCTAAAGGAGAAGGATTATATGAAGGAATATGTTAAAGAAAGCAATTTGTTTCACTGTTACTGCAATATGATTGACTGTGAATAGTCGAATGTCAACAAAATGAAAGTTTGGTTCAACACTTCTATACTGATGAACAGGACAGTGACATTAACAGGCAACACAGGAGAAGAACATTATGATTTCAGAATGAAAGTCCATACTGACTTGGACTTGACTTTACCAGCAACACTTTAATTTGGATTACACGAGTGGGAATAATGGCATACTTGGTTTCTGTACTGACCTAGTCCGTTCCGCAACAAAACTACAGGAAAGGAATAAAGTAAAGAATATGTTAAAGAAGCCAAATGCAGCACTATTATTGCAATATAAATTACTCTCAGTACAAATTACTCTCAATACAGCAGGCTGTCTGCCAAACCTAAGTTCAGCCAAAGTTTGAAGCAGAATTCTGAATGTAAAAGTCAGAGTGACTTGGAATTGACTTGGCTGTAATTCTACCAGCAACACTTTTATTTTAAATGCATCAATGGGAAAAATGGCATGAGCGATTTATGTACTCACCTGAATTCTGCAAAGATTCCATTGGAGAAGAATTATACAAACAAAACAAAGCAATTTGTTAAAGGCACCATTATGCTTCACTGTTATTGCAATATGAATTATTGTGAATGGTAAGATGTCTAAAATATTGAAGTTTAGCCAAAGTGAGAAGCTGAACATGTGTCAGTGATGTTGAAATATGACTGTGAACAGCAGGTTTTCTGGCAAACTCAAGATCAGCAGTAAAATGGACAAACATTAGCTCAGTGACCATATGTCCACTATTCTGGTTGTACAGTAAAAAGTAGCTGTGATACTGCAAATGGTTGCAACATGTCCTCTGCATACAGTGTGTGGTAAGATGACTCATCATTGGTGAGAAAAACAGCATATAAAAACATCCTCCTTCTTTTCACTTGACTGGTTGAACCATCTCTGAAGCAAAATGTATGAGTAAAATATCTTGCAGAATACAAACTATTACTGGATTATATACAGAATACATAATATTTTTGGATCCTAATGTATATATTTGGTAAGATTCAAAACATTATGTTCTTAAGGTAAGGTAAACAGCAGCATAAAATCAGCAATTCTGACACCAATAACACAGCTGATGTCAAACATCAAGTGACATGATGTAACATGAGAGGCTTTCTGGCTGAAACTTACCTCTATCAAATCTGGGAGGGCTCTGCATTCCTATAATGACAGACAGGACAGTGACATCACCAGACAGCACAGCACAAAAGAGGGACATTACCATGATTTCAGACTGTCGAAGTCCATAAAGCTGAAGTTAGCAGCAGGCTGGTTGGCAGAATACCTCCTGCAAAGCTAGTTAACCAGCATGTCCACGAAGCATTCTGTTTACACTTTCTAGTGTTATGTTAAGTTATCATGACAGCAGGTAGATATCACGACGATATGATAAATGATAAAAGCTGTTGGTGATTCTGATTTAGCCGACAGGCAAACAGTAGAAAAAATAATCTTGGCATGCCAGAATTTTCCAGGCTGGAGTGCTGTGTAGAAATAATCACTGAAGTTACACAGCTGTGTCTTGTGCATAAATGCGCAAAACTTTGAGATCGTTTCTGCTGCAGGGGGATGCTACAAGACCACCCACAACCCATCTGCTTTTAATCACAATGTTCATTTTTATGACCTGGCCCACCCAGTCCGCGACGTCTGCAGATATAACTGCAATCCACACATCACCAGAGGGAACACAATGTCTATATATAGCGGACAGTTATTTGTTTTGTGCCACAGCTTGTTGTAGAGAGGTGAGAGGGGGTTTCGGTGAGGGCTTTGGTCTTGTCCCTGGTAAGCGGGAGAGAGCACATGGTCGAGAACGCTAGACTTCCAATGCGGTGAGAGACTGAAAGTAGTGAGAGCAAACATTTCTCACTTTTTTGACTTGGCTATTTTGTAATTTGGGTTTGACTTGGCTATTTTTCTACCACCATCACTTTGAATGAATTGATAGGAAAATGGTATGGGTGATTTGGGCACTCACCTTCAAGCCCCCGTAGTGAAGCTGAAGGGGAATAAGAAAGAATATGTTAAAGAAGTCAATACATATCATTGATATTGCAATACGATTGACTGTGAATACAGTGGGAGGTTGTCTGCCAAACCTAAGTTCAACCAAAGTGAGGGTTTGAATCAGAATTCAATAATGACAGACACGACAGTGACATCATCAGATAACACAGCACAGTAGAGGAACATTACTACGATTTCAGACTGAACGTTGACAGTGATTTAGATTTGACTTGGCTTTTTCTATCTGCAACAATGATTTGGAATGCATCAGTGAGAATAATGGTATGAGTGATTTATGTGCTCACCTACAGCGTCCTGTATGGATGCTAAAAGGGAATTAGAAAGAATATATTAAAGAAGCCAATGTGTGTCTGTGATATTTCAGTATGAATGACTGTGAATGATACACTGTCTGCCAAAGTTAAGTTAGTAAATGGACAAAGCTCACCATTTGTGTGTGTGTGTGTGTGTGTGTGTGTGTGTGTGTGTGTGTGTATATATATATATATATACAGTAAAAAGCTGATGTTATACTGTCAGTGTTGTAAAATGTACTCTGCATATAGAATGTAGTAAGACGTTTAAGACCTCCACTTGACAATGATCAACCCATTTTTGCAGCAATACATGATAAGAGTTGCATGAAATATCTTGCATTTCCACATGCAGTGTGTTTTTTAATGGATATTCAATGAAAGATTCAAAAACAAGTTCTTGGTGAGTTTGTAGCGTTCATCCCCATAAAGCAAGATAAGGTAAATATTTTTGCACAACTGCAAAATTATAAATTCTGACACCAGTAACAGAAAGATGGCTGATGTCAAACATAATACAGCACAAGGAATATTGAGAGGCTCTCTGGCTGAAACTTACCTGTATTCCACTCTATTGCCCTCTGCATTTCTATAATGATGGGACAGGACAGTGACATCATCAGACAAAACAGCACAAAAGAGAAACATTGCCATGATTTCAGACTCTTAAAGTCCACAGTGACTTGGACTTGACTTGGCTATTTCTCAAATAACAACACTTTTATTTGGAATGCATCAATAGGAAAAAGGTAGGAGTGATTTAGGTACTGATCAGAAACCTGAGTCATGGAGACTAAAGGAGAAGAAGAGAAAGAATGTGTTTTAAAAAGGCAATATACTGTATGTATCAGTGATATTGGAATAGGAATTACTGTGAAATAGTAGTTCTTCTGCAAAATGTATGTTTAGCAGTAAAATGGGCAAAATTCAGCTCACAATCCACATACTATCCTTTGGCACTAATAAGCTGCTGCGATACTGTAAATGTAGTCACAGTTGTAAAATATTCTCTGCATACAGTATGAAGTGAGATGACACATCACTGGGGAGGAAAAACTGAACATAACATTGTCTTTCTCCACTTGACTATGATCAAGGCACTTTCGCAGCAAAACATGATAGAAGCTGAATGGAATATCTTGCTTTTCCTCATGTAGTGTGTGGTTTTAATGGTTATTTAGTGCAAGATTCAAAACATGAAGTTCTCGGTGAGTTGTGAGACAAAGGAAGTTAAGATAAGGTAAATATACAGGTGTGCAAAATTATCAGTTATGACATCAGTAACAGAAAGATGGCTGATGTCAAACATAATACAGCACAATAAACATTATTAAGAGGCTCTCTGGCTGAAACTTACCTGTATTCCACTCTATTGCCCTCTGCATTTCTGTAATGATGGACAGGACAGTGACATCACCAGACAACACAGCACAAAAGAGAAATATTGCCATAATTTCAGACTGTTAAAGTCCATAGTGACTTGGACTTGACTTGGCTATTTCTCTAATAAGAACCTTTATTTGGAATGCATCAATAGAAAAAAAAAGTAGGAGTGATTTAGGTACTGACCAGAAATCTGTTCCAGGGAGGCTAAAGAATAAGAATCATGAGTATATGTTAAAAAAAGGATGTTATGTTATGTTAAAAACAATAAAAAGAAAAGTGTGTGTGTGTGTAGTAAGATGACACAGCACATCACAGTTCCTCATGCAGTGTGTGATTTTAACAGATATTTAGTGTAAGACACAAAACATGAAATTCTCGGTGAGTTGTAGGACTAAGATAAGGCATGATGAGGTAAACATAACAACTGCAAAAAGAAAGATGTTTATTGTCAAATATCAAGTGGCACAATGTAAAATGACAGGCACTTACTTCTCGATAAAGCATTCTGGTCCTCTGTAATCATGGACAGGACAGTGACATCATCAGACAACACAGCACAGAAGAGGAACATTACCATGACTTCATACTGTGAGAGTCCACAGTGACTTGGACTTGACTGTGCTAGTTTTCTACCAGAAGCACTTTGATTTGGAATGCATCGACAGGAATAATGGTTTGAGAGATTTAGGTACTGACCTATGAGTCTCTGGATGGTGGCTAAAGGAGGATTATAAGAAGGAATATGTTAAAGAAAGCAAATTGTTTCACTGTTATTGCAATGTGATTGTGAATAGTGGGATGTCTACAAAGTTTGAACCACACTTCTATAATGATGAACAGAACTGACATTAACACACAACACATGATTATCATGATTTCAGACTGTGAAAGTCCACACTGTCTTGGAAAAATGGCATGAGTGATTCAGGTACTGACCTATGGCCCGGTGCATGGATGCTAAAAGACAATAATTATAAGAAAGCATATTTTAAAGAGGTCAATATGTATTGCTGATGCAATAATATGAATAACAATGAATTGTGGAATCATCAGACATTTATTGAAAAAATACTGGATCTTAATGTATGGCAGGAGACAAAACATTATGTTATTAAAGTAAGGTAAGCAACAAATCAACAATTCTGACACTAATAACATAAAGATGACTGATGTCTATCAAGTGGCATGATGTAACATGAGAGGCTCTGTGGCTGAAAATTACCTGTATTCGGTGCTAAGGGCATCTGCATTTCTATAATGATGGACAGGACAGTGACATCACCAGACAGCACAGCACAGAAGAGGAACATTACCGTGATTTTAGTCTGTTAAAGAGATAGTTCACCCATTTTGAAAAACTTGATCAACTCATTATTAAAAAATCTGTTATTTTTAAGAATGTTAGCTGGAGGGAAGAAGCATGTTAGCTAGCACATCCAGCATCCAGCACAGACAGCTGCCACACAAGAAAATAGTTCTACCACTGATTTTTTTTTTTTTACTTTGTTTATTTATCAGCAGAAGTGGATTAAGGCAGTTGTTTTTCAGAATGTTATCCAGGGGGAAGTACAAATCAATGACAGGTGGCTAACAGTTAGCATCTGAAGCATCCAGCTAGTTTCTGATACTCGGAGGACAAATGAAGAGAAGAAGACGGCACCTCCATTGTCCTACATAACAGCTAGGAGGTAAGTTAAATAATTTAAAGTTTTTCAAAATGGGTGAACTATCCCTTTAAAGTCCACAGTGGTTTGGACATGACTTGGCTATTTTTCTACCACGAACACTTTTAGCATCAATAACAATAGCAATAATTGTGTGAGTGTTTTATATATTTACCATATTCCTCCTGTGTGGATTCTCCCTGCTTGGATGCTGCAGGAAAATGACAAGAATTAATGAATCCAAAGTTTCAGTATGAATGATTATGAAAAGCAAGGCGTCTGCCAAAGTTGTGTTCAGTTTAAGTTTAAGTTTAAGTATGAATCATCACAGTTTAAGCTTTGATAAGCAGGAAGTCTGCAGAAAAGATAAGCAGAGGAGATATAGAGCTTTTCAGAATAAGATGTGACTGTTTGCGTTTGTTCTTTTTTTGTTTTTCAAGCCAACAACCAAACTATTTTTTTCATCAACCTCTGGTGTTCAGTGCATTCCAGGTGTTACTTTGTGATGACCTACTGTAATCAAACTTTTTGATGTATCCATTTTCCATAAACCTACCTCATCTACTTCTACTTCACTTAGTGAAGAAATATTCAGAAGATTCTGGAAGCTTTTCCCTGAATGCCTTTCAGCAGTTGATGTGAACTTGTTACTTTCAATCAAATATGGGCATATAAATATGCTTAGGACAATAGGTTAGTGAAGACACCTTACTAAAACACACCTTAACACACCTTAATCAAAACGCATCAAGTCTTGCGTCTGCATTGTATTGTGGTCCATCAACATTACTGACAGGAACAACTGGTTTCTGTCAGTAGCAGGAGCTCACTGACTTCTGTCAATATGTCTGTTTCTATGATGCATTTATTCCTGTATTGTTGGTGAACAATAGTGATAGTGAGTCCAGAAATAAGTAATATGTAATTATTTTGTTTCTTTTTCTAATTCTTTTATTTTGGGGATTTTTACATCTACATGCAAGTGCTGACTGAGGAGCAGAAAGACAGCATTTCTTTGCCATTATACTTGTATGATGTGCACGATGAATAAACTTTGAACTTTGACAGTTAAAGCTCTTGTTCATTGGTTCTGACAGACTGACAGCCTGATGTTCACTCTTGACGTTTACTATATACTTGGTTTCTAATCTAATTTAACAAGCAAAACCAAACAAAAACAGAACTAAACAGTATTAAAGTACTGAGTGTGGATTTTTCATCTGTCTGACATTATGTGTGACAACATTCCCATAAGACATTCAGAGATAATCATGTAAGACTAGACTATACTAGTCAGATATACATGAATAAAAATAAACCAAACACAAACCAAACACGAATAAGTTCGATGAAAAGCAATAAATAAACAAAAGGAAAACAAAACAAAAGAAAAATGGCATCTCACCTTTTTTTCGTCTGTGTTTAACAATGAGCACCACTACTACTGTTAGCAATAAGATGACTCCAACCACGACTATTGGAATCCATATCCATTCCTCTTTCCCAACAGGCTCTACAGAAAAATAAGAACAAGTATGTTTATATGTTTACATGGGCTCAGTATTCTACTGCAAACTCAGTTTGTTTATGTGCATATTCATATCAAGGTAACAGGTATTCCTGCAAACTGAAAAAAAAAAAAAAGATATTATAAAAATAGTTAAATATGCTAAATAAATAGAATTATAATTATTATTGCAATTATTCAGAACTTTTTTTGCAATTAATTGTACTGTTTTATGTTTACATGTATGGTCAGCATCATGTGGTATATGAGCACATTTTGGCTTATGAGGTCTCAGTGACAAAGTGCAAAAATGTCAAGCTATTTACTCTTGTATTCATATTTATATTTTAATGCCACTTTTTCCCCATGCAGTTTCACTTGTTTCAGGCTTTTTCTTTGAAAAAAGTGAAAATATCATGACACGTTGTAGAATGAGGCAGATCACTCCACTATGTCAAGAAAGAAGTTGATTTGTGGAGATAAATGGATTGATATCCTCCCTCTGGCAATTCTTTTACTTAAGAAAATTTGGATGAAGAGTCAATACCACATTAAGTATGTTGTTAAAGTGGACATTTTTTTGCAGTGTCATAACTCACTTGGGGTGAGGGGGTTGCTGATGGAGTCACTGCTGTTCATACTCACTGGGTTCTCCAGTCTACAGCTGAACTGTTTAATGCAAATATCCTTCTTCTAGGTGATGGGAGAAATAATCAGAATTAGCTCAGAGCAATAAAGTAAAACAAAAGAAAATGGGATAAAAGAAACAGTAACTAAGCTAAATTTACTTTAAAAAAGTTCTCACTTGGTGCCTTTGCCTTGAGAAAAAAATAGATGTGAATATAACTGAGGGTCAGTAACACAGTTCCCTGCAACTGGCAGAGATTCAGTGTTTTGCTCAAACAGCAGGGAGCTTAAACCCAGCTACTCTGATTAGAAGACCAAATACACATCTCTCAAACATCTCTCATGTAATCACACAAACACATTTTGTTTTTTTCACTTGTGGGACATTACATAGACTTACATTCATTTCCTAGAGACTTACCTTAACCCTAAACATAACCACTATGTGCCTAACCCCGACCCAAACCTTAACCTCACCCTAAAGTTAGATTAACTTTAAATCAAACTTTCACCCTAAAATTAATGATTTGTGTTATGGGGACCTGGTTTTTGGCCCCCATCAGGGAGGTGAGTCCCCACAATGAGACTGGGCCAACAGATTGAGGTCCACACAGTCATTCACAGGTTTCTAAACCACCACCTTCTAAAATCACTTGCTAATGCAGTAAATATGTGAACCAATTTGGCAAACATTTTTATAAAGTATTCCTGTAAATTCTTGTAATACATTTGTAAAGTAATACATTTGTTAAATTCCCTAATATTCATCAACAATCCCACTTCTTGAACACACTCCATCACCAGTTTCAACATATTGGGCATACCTTTGTAATTTCAAATTCCTTTTTTGCGATAATTGTTTCGTCATCTTTGGTCCAGTTGTAGGTGATTGGCTCAGCATCTCTGATGTTTCCACCACAGTTCAGAGTACAGGTGCTCAACTTTTCATTGCACCATATAAAGATTTTGGGTTTAGAGAGAAGAGCTGTTTGATGGAGAGAAGGCAAGACACAAAGTCTAATACAATTGTGATCACACTCTTCCCTGTGTAATTATTTTTTTCCTTGTCCTTTCTGTCAGTTTTCCTTGATTTCTGTCTTACACAATGCAAACAGAAAGGGAAACAGACAGAAAGACATACACTTTTTTGTGGATACCTTATTGGAAGAAACATGAATGAGACGTCTGGGCATTTCCCAGGTTAGAATAGTGAACTCAGGAGAAAACAACTCACTACCACTTGATCGCCTACCTGATAAATCTGCCTACATAATAAATCCACTCACCAATGACTTTAAGACGAGTCTGTCTGTTGACTTTGCCGTTGATCTCCACTGTGTACACTCCACTGTCGTCTGTGGTCAGTCCTGTGATGCTCAGGTCTCCAGTTGGATTGTTCAGTTTACCACGATCTTCAAATATGAAACATGTTCATGTTAGCTTCCCAACAGGGTTCTTAACCTTTATCTAACCGTTGTTTCACCAGGAAACCTGATTAAAACTCATAGTTTTCCAGTACAGCCATTCTTCAGCAATTCTGCTGAAAAGGAAATAGTGAAAATATGTCCTCTAATACACCTTAACTACAGGTGATGTAAGTTGCTATGAAAAAAAATGTCAACGACTTAAAATACTGATTGTAAATTTCAGCTATCAGTGCCTCAGAATCAAAGAACAAGGTTTTTTTTCTAGATCCACTATTTTGCACTGATGTTCAACGATGCTGCTGAATAAGTGGAAATAGCATTTTGTTTACTAAATCAAGCTACGTTTTCTCAGCTGATCCAGGAATATCAACTAAAAGTTTTAGGGCTCTCTGCATTAACACCTTAATTGTATAAGATTAGATACTACAAAGTGAAATCTCCCACTGAGTCTCAGTTTACCTTTGAACTGACGGTAGGATTTAGTCTCCCTTCCATCCCACTGCACAGCAAAGTCAGCTCCATGTTTCCACACTATACTGGTGATGGGACCAGTCACAGAGGACAAGTCTGGACTGAGGACAACACTGTCGCCTATTTTCTCGTACTGTGGATCTTCTG
>OMLF01036924.1:0-14935 GCA_900302615.1 Holocentrus rufus | reverse complement strand
CACATATATCTACTTCTAGACATACACATGTACACACATACATAAGTGTACACATTCACCCCCTCCCTCCCAAACAGCCAACTTCAAAATTTTTTTTTTACATAATTTAAATTTCAAACTTTATAACCTTCAGTCACTGTTGCTGATCTATAATAATAAAAAAAAGTGTATCAGTATAAAAAGTATATTGAACTCTAATGACATCAACATGCATTCTGAAAATTAATTTAGGCCAGTTGTGATTAAAACATAATACAGAAACTAACTGAATCTAGGTTTAACCAAACAAAGTTTGGCCTCATAATGCATGTCACTAACTTTTGTGATGATGGCGCCTCTGTCTGGCAGACCAGTGATAACACATCTGTCTCACTGCAGATGTCTCATTTTGCATCATTTTATTTTAATGGCACAAGATAAGCAAAATGAGATAAAACGGCTATATGTTTAAAGTTATTGATACTGGTTACTTCTCTGGTTTATCAATCGAAATGCGAAGACTTTATTGTTTTGTCTGCAGCCTTGCTTGCCAGTCATTACCCCAAATTATAACCCAGCAGAAGTCAGTGGACAAGACATATCCTGAGGATATATCAGGTTGTCGAAGGGCGTAAACGGTTTCTACACAAACAAAAGATAAATCGACAAAGCATCCCTGATTCCCTGCCGCAGTAGGAGGATTAAAATGAAACTTCCAAACCTGGCAACCTCAGTCTAGCATTTCCTGTTTCCGTGCAAAGTTTCCATGTCAGTCCAGCAGCTCGAAGACACGTTTGAGTCGCCCAAACCCGAAATAACGAAAGGTATGCAACTGTCACAGTTATGAAAACAACGAGGGATGTATTGTTTACCGATTTATGCCCGACGTTGTATTTGCTGGTTGCTGACAATGGTCCTTTTTTTACTGCGGAGTTCACTTTAGCTGAAAGCTAATGCTAGTTAGCAGGCCAAGGAAGTCAGACAAGGTTAGCTAGCTTTAGCTTTCAGACATCTCAGGTCATGTTTGGAAATAAATGAGCATTTTGACGGGATTTTAAAGGGTGTTTTCATGTCAAGATTGTTTGCTTAATCTGTGTATTTACTGAAGAAAGGGTTTGAGGTTGTGCCTTGAAACAGTCGCTGTTGTCGCCTCTTTCTCTATGGCACAACTAACATCGTCACATCTGCATTTTGCACTCCTAAAATTACAGGTCATGTAACCTCAGGTTAAATATATAGTATATTCCGTATTAAATATGTTCGTACAGGTACGTGTAGTGTAAAAGGATGTTATTTATTTTTTACATCGAGACCTTAAGTACGCCATGTGTAATTTAAAGGGCTAAGTGATTCGCCTGGTACAGAAAGGCACCAGACGACATGGGCAGGGGCAGGTTGTCCAATTCACGTGATTTCCAGTATTTTGCCGCGATTTTTTCAGGAGTAAATTTGCGTGGGAAGGTAAAAGGAGTTTTTTAACAGGTATAATAGCCTTGCATTGTATTCTGAGATGTACTGATTACTGCAAACTCCCTGACATCCCACTCTGGAAAATCTGATTTCAGGGAGCCCTCACTTCAATGCACCTTTTTGAATGCACCTAAGTTTTTATTCAGTCCAGTGTCGTTTATGCCCTGTCAATTTTTTGCGGTGCCCACAGCTGCACTTTGCATTTGGGCAGGAGAAAAACGCATCCCATCTGGTCACAGCTGAAAGTGGCTAGAATTGGAAAAATAGGTATCTGCAAAATATACTTATTTTAAGCAAACAAGTTTCCCACTTTTGAAGATCAGGACTTTGTGTATTGCGTGTATAGGTATAGGTAAGCTGCACATATCACACTACATTTATTGTTTGCCGTTTTACTGGAGTATGGCACATAGCAGTGGCAGCTGCATATGTAAATGGATTGAGTGACCAGTGGTCCAGTTCTGTCATCTATGAATGAGGTGAGGTGGATGCGATGATGCTCACCAGAGTGATGACTCTAACTCAACTATGTTATGAGGAACTGTTGCTCTCTCTGTGTTTGACCTTGGACTTTCACCTAAATAAACAAGAATGAGCTGCATCCTCTCTCATTGTCCATCAGTGTGTGTGGAAAAACAGGAAGTAAGGTTCTCTGTGTAATACTTCAGCTGACTAATGACAACTGATAATGGGTGGGCTTACATAGGAATGGGTATTACAGACAGTCAACCTAATATTCTTTATTTACCAGACAAGGATGTATCTCTTAACCATTTGGCAGCGATAGCTATTTTGATTGCAGTGTGCTAACCAGGTGAAAGTTACTTTTTAAAATAAATTGTTTACTTAGAACCGCCTTTTCAAAAAGTAACTAGTCTTGTTAAATAGTCACTCTGTATTGTTACAGCAAACATATTGCAGAACGGCTTGTGCTGCTGAATAGGTTGTGATTATTTCAAAATGAAATGCTTGGCAGTCGCCTAGCTTCATGCAATGGCCCTGACCCTCAGCATTGTTTGCTAATAACTGGTTGCTATTAGCTACCAGTATGCTACTTCATTAGCATTACCGGGGTAACTGTAAACACCTGTGAATTCATTTCTCACTTAAATGTATAATCTAATCATGCTTCACAGCTGACTGCAGACTGAGCTGCTTCTTTTAGGTTCTTTGTGTACTCTTCTAAAGCAGTCTTGTATAGATGTGGGTGAAGCAAGGTGTCACAATTGGAGACTATCTTGGTTTATCTCTCTGAGGTCGGCATGCTGATTGCAGTATTTTTATTGACAGAATATCCAAATTAGCATATTCTGTATAAATCTGTAGCAGCAGCTAGCTCAAGTCTCTTTGGTCAGTCAGTCTCATAGTTTTTATTGGTAGTCCCTAGGATTGCTATGCCAGCGACCACGGGCTGTAATTCTAAGTCAGTGTAGCATTGCCATTTTTTTAATGCATGTTGGCTTTCCCAGTCACTAATCTGGTCATGGCCAATCACAAGTGATGTGCAGTTAAACAATAGAGGTGATATTTAACTCAGATTGTGATTTATTATTATTTTTTTCAGTTCATAGCATGTATCATGCAGCCCTTACGAGATTTTCAAGATGTAAAATTTACAGTGACAAAAATGAGAACTGTTAAAGAACAATAAAAGTACTGACACTGTAATTACTAACGTTACAAGAATTAATAAACTAACTCTTAACTGCTACAAGAATTGACAAACATAAAAGTTCTGTGAGTAGTTGCCACAATAACCTAAACCTTAATGCCATTTTTTTCCCAATCCTAACCTTATAAAAGATGAGCATCCAGATGGTGATTCCAATGCCATAATTACATGTCGATACAGGACCTAACCTCTAACTTAATAAATTATCATTTACTGTCTCCGTGGAAGATAAGACCAATCTTTCTGACATGATCGTTTCAAATATTAGACATTTCACACAAATTGTTCTCAGAATTGTCGAAATCTTCCTGGATGGTAAAATGTGTGACATTGTGAGACACATAAAATTTTGAAATGTGCTTTTGTTTGTCTGCTTTTGCTGTGTTTGTTCTTACTGATTTCATCCGAGATGAGCATGGAAAGAAAATGTCTAAGATTGTTTCTGGTCTTTAAGCTTTCTGTTCAACTGCAGTGATCTTGTTTGTCCTTTCCCTGTATCTGTGCTCTGTCGCCCTTGCCTGCTGTGTTCTCTCTTGCCAGTGGAGACCAGGAAATGTGAATTGGCTGATACCAGATAAGAAGAACCTGTCTGGACATATCTGCCTTTGCCCTTCCAGATGATGATTTTACCCCTCTGAGATGCTGAGTTCCAGTCCCACTCAGTAACCTCTTTTTGTGTTCTGCTAATTTTTTCAGCTTTGCGTTGCTATTGGAGCATTGTGCCTCTTCTCCTGCCCCAGGGCCCCTAACGAGCCCCCTGATTGGAGGGCTCCCAGGGAGCTCCCTCCTGATTGGTCAGCAGGCTGCCTCCTTGCAGCTTGCCCAGATAAAGGCCCAGCTTGCTCTGACACAGATAAGCAACACCATTGCAGTTCGCAACAGGGCCACTAACTTGACAGCCAACTCCAGCACCCCTGGTCCCTATATACCCCCAACACCTCCCTCACCTACTGCTGCAGCCATCAATCTCCTTAACCTTCTGAAGGTTGCGAACACGATGTCTCATCCTCTCTATAACCCCTATGCCTCGGGTACCCAAAGATCCACCCAGGGGCAGTATGGACTCTCTGGTACCCAGATGGGAGTGGACCATCTGGGGGCATCTTCTCATCTGGGTACTGGGTCTATTCTTGGCTCTTCTGGAGCTTCCTCTGGGTCTTCACTCAGCTCTGGGGGGCGGCTCTCGTCGATGCTGCCCCAGTCGATGAACTATGGGCCTGCACAGAGCAGGTCCATGCTCAGCACTGATATAGAGAGCACCGTAGACATGCATATCAGCAGAGCCAGAGAGGAGGTAAGACTCCTCAGCCAAACAATGCAGAGACCGCATCAGGCCACAGGACAGGCTTCTCACCTAACCAGTGCTTCAAGGGACGAGACTGGTTACCCAATGTCTTCTCCCTCCACTTCCCTTGGACATTTGATGGGACACCACTTGGACAAGCAAAGTAGTAGTAGTGCCATGGACTGGTTGTCAGACTACAAGAAGCCCACTGCTGATGCTTCATCTAATTTTTATTCATCGTCATCTTTATCCTCGTCCTCTGCTCAAAACATGCCAATGCCCCAGTCCTCCCAGCGTTCACAGTTATTCCAGATGTCTAGTTATGGAATGGGTGGCGATGGCAGCAGTAATGCATCCAGTGCAAGAGGAGGCGATATGCCATCCATTCCAGGGTTAGGAGATTATCCAGAGTCAGACAAGCCTGGGACTGCTATTGAGTCCAGTCGGCCCAAATACACCTCAGAATCTGCTGCCAATATTCTTATGCACTTTGGACTCAACAAAGAAGACTTGGAACACCTTATCTCATACCCTGAAGACCAGATCACCCCCGCCAACCTGCCATTCATCCTGCGTCAGATTCGCATCCAGAAAGCCAAGAGATCTACAAGTGCCACTGAGGAAAAAGTCGACCACCAACCTCAACACAGTGGAGGCATGAGCAGATTGGGCCATGCAGGTAGTTCGGGAGGTGTGGTCAGACATCAGGAAGAAACGACTCCTACCATTATTCGCCAGCCAAGTAAAGTGATTGACTATGGACATACTGGAAAATACTCTGGAGGCCTTGGGGAAGAGATTGGTGGCAAGAGCAGTAGCAGTGGTGGAAGTGGCAGCAAGGTGCTGGTGGACACTTACTCTAGTAGCAGTCACAGGCAAGAGCAACTGCCAGAAAAAATGGGATTGGTAAAATGCGGCACCTTGGGTTCTTCCCGTGAGCCAAGAAGTACTGCTTCCAGTCTTGGATCTTCTTACAGTTCAGTGCTGAGCTCTGTATCTCCCCAAAGGCCAGAGCCAACCAAACAGTCTATAAGACCAGACCAGAGCTCCCAACCGATCCCAAGTTCTATGTCACTTCCGAATAAAGACACAAAGAGCAGAGTCCACGAGACCAAAGCCTCCAAAACCATTTCAGGAAGGAAACCAGAAGCTGACCGACCACCAGTTCCTAAAACCCATCCAGCCTCCACTCTGGTCCGTGGCGTAAACCCCAGCCGACCTGGACTTGTGGTCCTTGGTAGTAAGGTTGACAGTGGAACTAAGAATCAAAGTCCAACTCAAGGAATGGTGTCAGTCGTCGGACTTGAGGGTCAAAAGAAGCATGAGACGCAGCCACAGATGCCACAGTCGGTGTGGCCTCCAGTTTTCTCTGCCGTGAAGACTGTTCCTCCAGCTCCTCATGTCCACAGTGTCGCAGCTCCCTCGTATGGTGTCCCACCTCCAGTGTTTCTCCCCCGTGGCCCGCTCATGGTAACACGTCCACCTCCACCACTCCTGTCCCCGGGGAGCTTAATGGGTATGCATCTGCCGCCCCCTGCCAGACAGCCCCCAGCAACAGTTACAGCTGGCAAGAGGTTGCCAACACCGACCATGATGACTGACTACACGGCGGCCACACCCAGAATCTTTCCACATACCTGTTCTCTGTGTAACAAAGATTGTGCTCAGATGAAGGTGAGTAGAAAATGACACTCTCCCTCTAGGAGTTTGTAGGAGTCTTTATTGTAGTGCGATATCTTGATCGAAAAATACCACTTTGAATTGCTTGACATTTATTTGTAGGGAGAGTTTTAATTGAAGGGTTTTTAATATATAAACTCTTGAGTTTGTTTATACTGTTTATACTTACTGTATTATGTGTGATGACTAAATAAAATACTACTAAATACTACTATGAAATTAATCTGTAGGACTCATGAAAATACAATACCTATTGTTTTCTTGATGGGTCTGTAGTTTATATGTAAATGGTGAAAACCCACCAGGCACTGCAATATCCAGGGAAGCTTTGGATTGCAAACTCCTCGAGGGATTGTTGAAACCCTTTTGATTGTAAGAATTTGATGTCCTCCAAACTGTTTTGATGCGCCAGAATGTTTCTGTAAGGCCATCCATGGCTGGCTCTATGTTGCCATGTAATGTACAATAATTAAGGATTCATGGGTAATTTGTGGTGGTAGCCTGCATCATATTTGAGTGATTCAAGATATGCAGAGCTGTTGAAAGAAAGTTTAGACCTTTTAAGAATCAACCGTATTAATTAATATGTTGAAATAATTTTTGCAAAATAAAAATGTAGAAAAGTTGATGACTTCTAAGGCTGTTGCTGAAAATAACACCAAGAGCTTGAAGACTAACGGAGATGCCACACACCTGAAGAATTACTGCGTGAGAGGTGGATGGAAGATGGATGGTTGACTTTTCTCTTTATTTTGGATTATTTTACATCATTAAGATGTCTGTTTTTTTAGTTGCTATAAGTTGTTACATTGTGACTGTATGCTGATTGTTTCATGAGTGTCAGTAATTGTATTTGGTAAAGCATGGTGATGGTTTTCATTTTGGCATAAATGTGTCAGTATTTGGAGACCTAATTTTCAGAGCGTTATACTATTTTTGAGCAAAGAGAATCAGTTTAATGCCATTATTTAGTATTTTTTAAAATAGGACCTAGTTTATAAAGGTGTTCAAATGTTACCAGCTAAGAATTAAACTGCTTACTTTTTCAAAATGTACTGTTGTATATCTTTTAGTGTTCAATATGTTGTAATAGGTTTCACATTTTAATGGTATCTTATTGTTGCGATATTTTTTTATGTTGTCTACTAGAAAGGAAGACTATTAGGAGTTGTGGTTGTGAGAAATGTACTATGAACTCAAACAGAAAAGAACCAAGGATGTGAATTCTTTTTTTTTATTATTATTATTTTTATGTCTAGTTGTCCACAGGTTTCCAAGTTTTGTTTCCTCTTTCCATTTTTTTCCCATTTTTTCCCCCCAATTATTTATTTATTTATTTATTTATTTGGAGCACTGTTGTATTTGTTAGTTTTTTTTCTTTTTGTTTGTTTTTTTTTTGTTTGTTTTTTTTGGGTTTTTTTTGGAAGGGAGGGACAATCAAGATACTTGCGGACATGTCTGACGCACCAGCTTCCTTTTTTGCCCCTCATTTCCTGCTACGTGTTCCACCCCTTCCCCAACTCTCCATAGTTTCAGCTGTGCTTGTTTTGTCCTGGTTCCATACCTGAGCATGAAGTCTTCAGAGATGAGCTTGGAGATGCCACACAAAACACTGACTGAAGAACTACCTACTACTGGATGAAGAGCCCAAGAAAAAGAACCTTTTATTTCGACTGACTGTATTGTGCAGTGTTTTGGGCTGCAGACCAAATGCAACTCCTGTACACTTTGTATGTCATGATGAAGGCATGCAGCTCATAAACTTTGTCACCAGATGGCACTTAGTTAAAGTAAACGTCATCTTTCCTGACGGTTACCTTGTACCTAAGATGTGGTGTTTTGGTTTTCTGATGACTGCTACTTGATGAAGATTTAAAGCATGAAGATGGAAATCATTTTTCCTCAGCGCCTTTTCTTTTCTACCATTTTTGTAGACATTGTGTAACATTTAACAACCCATTTCTCATATTTACAACCGCAGAGAAATTGTGTTGGGCCCTTGAGAACTTTTTTTTTTGTGTGTAATGTAACATGTGGAACCAACTTGGTAGGTTTACACTGAGGACGACTGGGGAACTTTTGAAGACTGGTTCATTTTGAATAAAAGTAGATACATGTACAATGATAACCACAGCATTAGCAGCTGTAGTATTAATGATGATGATGACTATCATAATCAACGTCTAATTGCTGTCTGTGTGTGTCATTTTGACTGTTAGGATTGGATCGCCCACCAGAACACCAGCCTTCATCTTGAGAACTGCAAATTCCTCCGAAAACAGTCAGTCTACATTTTGTTACCCTTTTAATCTGGACAGGCAAAAACTAATTGATTAAGGCACTTTATTTTCTTTGTCATGGAGAAAGGGTGATAATGTTAAATCTTAAGTTTTGTGTCATAACATGGCAGCATGGCCTTTCTATCCAGTACTCAGGACCTTCAAGTTATGGTTCCTCATGTCCCTAAAGGGTTTCTTGAAAATCTTCATATGTTGAAGGTTGTTTGATTCATGAAGCTTTGACAAAGGGGTTCCGCAAGGTACTGTCTTTGGCTCCCCTAGCACTGCGTTCTAAAGGAACCCTACAGATACGTTGATGTTCTTTCACAGTCCAAATTTTTAGCCTTGAGTTGTTTTTAAAGATAAATATCAGTCAACTTAAATCTATGGATTTGTGATTACATTTCAAGGGCAGTGGCTTTTGTTTGTTGATTGCATACATGAGGAATAAAATTATTTTCCGTATTTCAAACATGACATTTTATCATGAAGACAGAACTATTTTAACATCACCCAGACATTTCATTAGAACCGCAACTGGCCTTTACTTTTGACACCAACCCCCAAATTGTTCAAAGTAATTTGTCTAATTTTGGATTGAAACACTTAGATTATCTATGTTTAAGAGACATACTGGAACAAGTCCCATAAAAACTATTTATATGTGTTAAATTTTCTTGATGATATTTTCTTATTGGCATTTAAAACTGAATTCCCCCAGTTTTTGATGTGGAAATGTCGCCTGTTTACTGTGACCTTTTTGTATTGTGTTAATAGCATAAATGGCTAAAGAGTGAAAATTATTTTTTCCCAGATACCCAGACTGGGATGGTGAAATAGGACATGTGTCCAGGTAAATTTCTTTACATTCACATACTCAGAAACCATATCCTTTTTCTACTCTGTTTGCTGATTTTAGCTAAATTTCTTTTCCTCCCTCCATCATTTTTTCCTCCATTGCTCTCTCCAGTCCTGCAGGTAGAGATGCCAAGTCCTCCACCTCCTTGTCTTCCCAGAGTTCCCAGCAACGTCGGCAGAAAACCAGACATGGAAGCCGTTCCCGCTCTCGTTCCCGCTCTCGCTCCCGTTCCCGCCCCCGCTCTCACAGCCCTCGTCGCCACCGTGGCACAGCGAGAAAGACAAGGGAGACGCATCGGACCCGATCGAGGTCACGATCACGGTCCAGGTCAAGATCACCGCACAGCTCCAGACACACACGCAGGTTTGTTAGATAAAATTACACAAGACTGAAATGTCGGCTTTGGAAGTAAATTTATTATTCATTTTTTCTTTGTATGGCAGCAGCCATCCAAGAATTTCTTGTATTATTTTAAAAAAATTGATAGATGTATTGATTAAACAGGTTCATGTATAATTCCACTAGGTCTCGCTCTCGCTCCCGCTCCCCGTGGCGTGATCCTCCTCCTTCCTCCTCCCACCGGCGCCGCTCGCGGTCAAGGAGCCACGAGAGACGCTCATCACCTGGGAAGTTGAGCAGCCGCCGACAGAGGAGCACCAGCGCTGAGAGACTGGCCAAGAAACTACTGGAAACATCAAGTTAGAAAAAATATACTTTGACATACATTTATTCATACATGCACAAATACAAAAGGATTACATGTAAAAATGTTGCTCTGTTGGGATGTCAGGCACTACTGACACCAGGACCAGAGCATGATGGAAAGGAAAGGCATTATGCACAAGGAAGGGATTCATCTAAGAGATGGAAATTTTAAGATAGTGTTTTTATTTCCAAGTTTTACACAAGCTCATTATACAAGAGTAATACGCATTCGTTCACCCAAAAGAGACTGCAAAAGAGCTTCATGGGGCTTTGCAGAATCTCTACTCGGCAGGCACATAAACTTTCCCTGTGCAGGAAAGAGCACTGCAGTTGCTGACCTTCTCCTCGTCTTTGTCCCTCCAGCCGTCCATTCGCTGTCAAACCCCTCTGACCTGGAGCGCGTGGTCAAGTCTCTGGCTCCAGCCTTACTGGCCGAGATAGCCAAGATAAAGTCCTCCTCCTCGTCCTCCTCTTCCTCCTCCAAAGTGGGGAAACGCACCTCGCATCCCACCTCCACAACGGCAAAGCGCTCCTCCTCTGCTGCCTCGTCGTCGTCGTCCTCTTCATCAGCAAAGAAGAAAGTGAAAAGCAAACCGCCACAAGAAGAGAAGTCCAGTTTGGGGAAGAGCGAGACAAGTTCCTCCACAAAGGCTATATTAGAGGTGTGTGTGTGTCTGTGTGAAAATGTTTTTTTAAAAACTCTGAACAAAATTCTCTCTCTACATAAAAAACCTAAGCTACAGCCCTATAATAAGATATTTAATAAGTAAAGGGAAAATAGACCCTTTTTTATGATAGAAAACTAATAAAAGGTCAAAGAAAAGACAAAAAAACCCACAAATGTGATATGAAAATGTTCTTAAATGTGCTCAATTGCTGAGTATTTACTGTTTTTGTTTGTTTTTTTCCCCTCTCCTCCTCCTTCTCTCTCTCTCCATTTTCAGTCTGGTAGGCGTGCGTCCAAAAGCACAAGCATCGTGAGGCTCCAGGGGATTCCTCACAGTGTGTCTCACAAAGAAGCCGTCTCTGCCGTGGAGCAGTTTGGCAAAACCATCTCAGTGTTACTGCTGCGGAAAGTGGCACGTGTGAGTGTCTCGCCAGCCCACTGCTCATTAACTCTCCAAGCCGGTGCCTCGTTTGTCTACCTAAGAAAACAAACAAAGGAACGCAAGAAACTTTAATGAGTCGGCACCTAAATGCAACATAAAGTCCACTAATTTGGACGGACAATAGGAAAAACTGACTAGTTTTTAAAATGCCTTTGGATTTAGGGTCTAATTAGGTTTTTGTAAGTGTTCACATTGGATCTGTGTGTGTGTGTTTAGGCAACTGTGTGTTTTGAGAGAGAGGAAGATGCCAGGGCTTTGAGCAGCTGCAAGGAGTTCAGGATTAAAGGATTTCCAATCACTATTATCAGGGATAAGGTAAAGCAGAACTTTCTTTCTTTCTCTCTTATGTACATATCAGCATTTTTTCTGTAATTTCAGCATATTTTCTGTAATTTCATCAGATTGCTGATCTTTGAAATGCACAACTCTTTTTTTTGTCCACAGGAGGACGATTCAAAGGAGCAGAAGAAGCTTGATGAAAAGTAAGTTTGTTTTTTTTTCTCTCTGCTGTTGCTCCTCACTTTGGATAAACAAAAAACCTCAAAAGACTTAAAATGCAAACTTTCATATCATGCTTTTTCTCCTTCTTGATCCCTGCAATTCTGTCCATCTCCTGCCTGCAGGAAGCCTGTCGCCTCCACTTCTTCAAAAAGTCAAACAGAGAAATCCACATCCGGCACCACCACCACCACCACCAGAAAGGTTCTGCTCCCTACGCCTAAAGACCCTCCGTCATCTTTAGGCACTGGCATCAAAAAAACTGCAGGATCTACAGCCAAAACCGTCACCACCCAGAAAACTGCCGGCAAATCTTCAGCTAAAGGCCCGATATCTGTCACGAAAGCAAAAGTCTTGGTCTCCAAAGCAAAAACCACAACCAAGCAGCCAGCCAAAACGAATAAAGCTGCAAAGGGGACTGTGACGAAAGTAAAGACTAAAGTAACAGCAGCCAAGATCAAGAGCTCAGCACCCAAGTCCAAGGCTCCAGAAAATCAGCCTGAAGTCAAAGACTCGAAACAGAAAACAATGGAGAGTCCAAAACCTGAAAAGCCCGAAACCAAAGGCAAAGATTCCCTGGCGATGTCAAAAGGTTGTAAAGACACAGCCAAGGCTTTGGAAACGACAGACGTGACAGTCGCTGAATCTGCAAAAGCCGCTGAAACTACGAACGCGACGGTTCCCGAAACCGCCAAGGTTGCAGAAACTACCGATGCGACGGTTGCTGAAACTCCCAAGGCCGCTGAAGCTACGGACGTGACGGTTCCCGAAACGAAGCATCAGACAGAAAGTGACAAAGCTGAATGTGAGGCTGCAGAGTCTGAGGAGGTCCAGATCGTGGAGGCGAAACTTGAGGAAGCGGGAGTCGAGGCGGCAGAACCCATGGAAGTGGAGAGCGTTGATGAGGACAAGGGGGCGAAACCGGAAACTAAACCGGAAACTACAGAATCTGCAACCGAAATTCTAGCAGAGAAACAACCCCCAACCACTGAGCCCGAATCAAACGTCTCTCCACCTGAGGGTCCGCCACCTCCTCTGCCCGAGGCCACAGAAGCTGCTCCCACATCTTTGGACAACACGAGTCCGAGCCCCCAAGCGGTTATCGAAAGCTCAGAAACCTCTGACCAGGCTTCAGCACCCGAGGAACCGCAGACCGCATGGCCGGATTTGGAGCCCATGGTAGAAGAACTGGAGACCAAAGAGGAGCCTCTGGAAACTAGACAGCAGGAAACTTTGCAGCTGGCTGAAGCGGCCGAGAAGGAAACGCCGAAAGATTCAACCGAGAAAGAGTCAGAGACAGCCACACTGCAAAAAGGTTTGTTTCAGTAGGTTGAGTACATTTTATTACACGAAAACCATCATAATGAAACTCTCTAAATTGTTTCCTTTAATTGTTTTAATTGATCAGTTGAGGAGCCGTCCCATGTTGTGGAGTCAGAAGCAGATCCTCCTTCAACCACAAAAGCTTCTGCCACTGTTGGCGAAGACTCGGCTGTGCCCGCCGAGTTGCCTGCACCGGCCAAAACTCAAACCCCAACGGACACGACAACGAAGACGACAACGACAACAACAACGACCACACCAACGACACCGGCGACCGACCGCAAACCGGCAGCGTCAACGCCTGGTTCAGTTGCAGTTTCAGCCGTGAAACTGAAAACTCGACTTCTGGTTCTCAGGCAAATCAGTAAGTGATTATAGAGTGTGTGTGTGTGTGTGTGTGTGTTTGTGTGTGTGTGTGCGCAGCAGGGTTAGAGCAGCACATTGGGTTTTAATTGAAAATTGGCGAGTCAGTCTTCATCTACCATATATAGATTAGGAAAGAGGTCATTATTGGGGCTTGAATCAATACGATATCAATACTTAAAATCCCAAGATCGGTCTTTTAATCTGTGCCTTTTTCCAAACCTAAAGGCAGATGTCTTAAAGGATAATTCCGGTATTTTTGAAACCTGGGCCCTATTTTCTAAGCAAATCCATATGGTGGTGTAGCTGAAATATCTCTAACTGAATCAATACAGGATCAAAATCGGTATTGATTCAAACCAGACCATATGAATTGGAATCAAATCGAATCAGGAAATCAGAGCCAGTGCCCAAATCTAGTTATTAAGGTTATGGTGTTGTCTCTCTACCACTCTCTCTCTCTCTTTCTTTTCCAGAATGCATCAGCATCAGTTCCTGGTCTGTATCTCAGGTAGGATTCCTCCTGTCACTCATATACATCTACAAACTAATAATTACATGTGTCATTACTATTACTATTATAAGCTTTCTTTTTATTATTTTGTGCATCTATTATCATTCCTCTTATAATTTATTATTAATTTAGTTACCATTTCCACACTTGCATTACCCATGGCACATTTATATTTGCATTTACACACTTTACTGTCACTATTATTATTATCACTATGTTATTTTTGTAGTATTTTTTATTTTATTTTATCCCTCTTTCTAAAACAAAGATCCCTGCAGGGATCAATAAATCAATTTTTCTGAATCTGAATCTTAATCTCTCCCTCTCTGTGTCCAGTCTGTCGCTGGTGACAGGAACCAGTTGCTGATAACGGATCTGCCGGACCGGTCCTACTGCCGCTACATAGAGGAAGACATCGCCTGCCTACTGACCCAGTTTGGATTCAAGTATCGTGTAGAAAACATCTTTGTTCTGCCTCAAGAACACATGGTAGGTTTAGTTTATTGACAGAACATCAGAAGTAAAAATAAATAGATGAATAAATAAATGAAAAAGTAACAAAAAAATAATAATTTATACTTTTTTCCTTCCAGGCTTTCATCCAGATGCCGTCGAAGGCATCGATTTGGAAGTTGTTCACTAGGTTACAGAACAACCCTCTGAAGCTCAAGCTGTGCACGCTCAACGTGCACGTGATTATTGAAGACATCACAATGTCATTGGTAAAGACACACACATTCGCACTAATAGAATAATAAACAGACGCCCGCATTCTGTTCATATAATAAATTAGAAAATAGCAGGATTGCTCTGCCTTTTAAAGGAATATTTCACTCAACTCTGATGTGTCTGTTTCAGGTCGGCTTCTATAAATGTCTGATGAGCCTCAGCGCCGTAAGTAACACGCAGTTTTAAAATAAAACAGGTTTAAAGCTCGATGAGTGCAGTGGGGGAGCAGTGAGTTATTATGCCTTCTGTTCACTTCCTGTTTGCTGGTCCAGGGGGAGGCAGACATGGACAAAAGGAATCAGCATGTGGTCGCCGTGACAAACATCACCCCGAATGAAACTGATCACCTCATGGCGTCGCTGGCGAAGATAGGAGGCGTCAGGAACTACCTGTCTCTGCTGAAGAAGGTACACACACACACACACACACACACACACACACACACACACACACATTTCCTTGATGTCAGT
>OMLF01036922.1:0-10246 GCA_900302615.1 Holocentrus rufus | reverse complement strand
GAGGGGGTGAGGTTTATGACCTATACTGCAGCCAGCCACCAGGGGGCGATCGAGACGTTTTGGCTTCACTTTTGGTGAGCTGTCACATCGTCCATCTTTATATGCAGTCTATGGTTGATGACAGGTGTCACTGACATAGGTCGTGTGTGTGCTTTGCTCTTTGATTATTGTCTGGTGTTGTAATAAGTCATATAGGATGTCCATTTACACTGGCCTCTCTCTCTCTCTCTCTGTCTCTCGCTCTCTCTCTCTCTCTCTCTCTCGCTCTCTCTCTTTCTCTCTCTCTCTCTCACGCACACACACACACACACCGCGGCAATGGTGTGGCTGGCTATCAACTCAGTGTACATATTTGACATATTTGTGGACACAGCGACCCAATGATGAAATAAAAAACAGATATCTGTGGTGCATCATGAGACCTGCCAGACAGAGCCGCCGGAGAGACACAGAGTTGGCACACCACTTTTAATTAAAACTGTCCAACCACACTGAAGACGTACAGGTATGTTGACCTACAGTCACTTTATTGTGTGATGACATCCATTATGATTCTGTAGGTTTTATAAGCTGTAATTGCTTGTCATTTTTAATTTGACATGATGAATAGGATATGGAATGTGTGTTTTTATTTGTCAAAGGTACACAGAGAACGGTATCCTGCACTGACGTTGGTGTTGCCACCTCAGCTGTTGCCCTGGCAGCTTCACAACCATTCATAACATCAACGCCATGTAAGACACCTCGTTTGGATCTGCAGGAGGAAGAGGAGGACACTTCAGACCAGCTAACAAAGCTTCTGTAGGCCAAAGTGTACATGATATTTAGGTACATGGTGACGACCACTTTACATTGTGTCCATTTCTTGGTATAGCTTCTTCAAAATCTAACTAATGACACAAATCTTTTTCAATTTTTCAATCAAATTTTTCAAATGTTGGTTCAGCCTCCTCATGACTTTACTAAACTGCCCCTGTGTGCTTAGAAATGATGGCATTTGCAGCTAGCAGTAGCTGCACAATAAGCTAATGGATTTTAAGGTTTAAGGTGCTATGTACATGTAAACACACTTGAGGTTGCTGTAGCCTGTGGGCAAGGATATGAATAAATGAACAGACCATACAAAACATTAATAATCAATGATATCAGTTACATATCTATCAATCTATCGTCTTTCAAAGGGAATCCCTTAGTAAATCCCATGATGTCACTACAGACTCACTGAAATGCCACAGATTCAAAAGAGACGAACAGCGACTCAATAAAGAAACGATATAAGGATATAAGGATATATATATATATATGCTGAAACTATCATAAAACATGAGGACACAAAATAATTAAGACAATGAAGACATTTAAAATATTTTTACAAGAGAATTAAATTTAAAATAACTATTTTTTAGGTACATTACAGAATAAATGCAAAATCTCAGCACACCTGAGGGCACAGGTGCGTAAGAAGAGGGCGTAACCCAAAGCTTGTCCACAAAATCCAAAAAAGGTTCCCGCACACTGTATCACTCTCATTCATAAATTTATTTGTGTAACATTTCATGATATGAAAATTTTTTTTTTTTTAATTATACATTTTCATAAAGACAAAAACATTATGATCCCTAGACATAAAAAAATCCTTTAAACTGTATAGATAGGGGCAAAACATTTTTTTTCATATCATGTAAAACTCTGACGTACCTGTTAATTGAATGCTATCGTTCTCTGACAGGTGAACCTCATCAAAAAGGTTGAGCCCCCAGTACTCGGATTGGTCAGCTGTACCCAATGGGGATGTATATATTTGTAGGGCTAAGATGCCATATGATATGTCTGATGAAGGTCACTCTGACCAAAACGTTACACAAATAAATTTATGAATGAGAGTGATACAGTGTGCGGGAACCTTTTTTGGATTTTGTGGACTAGTTACATTAAAGATAAATCCTTTTTTTGAAATCTTTTTAATTTTCATATTGCATGGTTGCTTTAAAGGCCTGGCTATATGTGGTCTCGTCCCTGTTCGCATGCATAAGCTTCACCGTTGATATCTATTGAACAGCCCTAGACGCCACAGGGGTACCTCGAGTGTCAAAGCTTGAAACCTAGGGCCACTGACGAAGCTGGAGTTTTGGGGAGTGAGAACGTGTTGTGTAGTGTGTAGCAGTGTGTTCCAATGTTGAGCTGCAAATGGTTCTCCTTGCACGACCCAAGCTATCCACTAGACTCCTGTACTCCATTGCCCTCAGCAATGTATCCGACAATAGGGGAATAATCAAAAAAGCATGCCACATTTACATTTATGTCATAAAAAAACACAAAACCAATATAAAAATTAATAGCTCAAAGTGAAGTAGTTACTGAGCCAGATTTATAACCATGTACAAATCTTTGCTCAAAGCGGCGATCACATTGCCATTATCAAAGTGTGAGTGGCAAAGCATAACAGCGCTTGGACCGACAGTTTCAGTGAGTGCAGGGCCAGATTCACGACCATGTACAATTCTTTGCTTAAGGCAGTGATTACATGAAAGTGTAAGTGGCAAAGCATAACAGTTGCTTGCAGTCTCAATGAGTGCAGCGTTTAATGGGTACCACTCAGAAGTCATAGGGAAACAGAGGGAATTATTCCGCTGCCTCTGCCAGTGTGATTACCACCTCAACCCTGTGTATAAACATTTTAAGCCTTTTCAGTTTTTCTTACTCTGAATGAATTTAGAACTGCCTCAAATCATGTGTAGGCAGTATATTAGAACCACAATCAGTGTACAATGTTTAGGCCTAAATGTACAATAATAATACATAATGTTCTTAATAATTATCAACTAGATAAGGCCATCATCAAGCCATCATAATTATTAAAATCCTGATCACATAATTTATACATAAAATTGTAGTGTTTTCAATTTTTCAATATATCAAAGAACATCTGTTGTGACAGAGAACATAAACATGATACACACCTCTTAGCTGTATACCACAACCATATGCAATCTACTATTATTTCCTCCCCCTCAGCATTTCATTTCATATCATTTACTTTTGTTCATTCTGGTGTATTCTACATATTCTACATAGTAGGCGTGTGTCAACCCCCTGGGTCCTGCAGTCAGTTTCTTGATAACTCAAGATGTAATCAAATTGATAATATTTTAATTATAGGGGATTTTAACATCCACATTAATACCCCAGACCCTCTCAGTAAGGTCTTTGCTGCTATCAATGATACATTTAGGCTGACTTTACACGATGAACCACCAAACCACGATGAAACACTACTTGAAACTTGAATGAATCTGTGAATCTAAGTGAATCTAAGTTGCAGTTGAGTTGCATGGTGTAATGCATGGTGCATGGTGCACGTTTCCTCTCAGTTTGACACTCTTCTCTTCTCTTCAGACACACTGTGCAAACTGGCGCATTTCTGCAAACTATCCTCCTACCTACTTGGCCTGCTTCCCACAAGTTTACCTTGAAGTTTTCTCTCTTGTGAAATATGTTGCTGCCCCATTATCTCATGGTCATGCCGTTCTCTGCATCACCTTCATCTTTCTCCACTCATTACCCCTGCCTGCCAATATTCCTCGTCTTGTTTCCATTGCTTTCTTTAATGCTGAGCTTCTCCTTGTTTTTTCTCTGAATGTTTGAGTTTCCTGTGAGTGAATATATTTGAGTGGGCCTGCTCCATTACTAAGCCGACGTGCGCCTCCAGGGCACCAGGAAGATGGAGTCTGCGCACCATTTGGCGGATGCACCCTTTTCTCTTTGTTGATGTTTGTTCTTTTTCTGTTTATCATATCTGCCATAATTTATGAAGAATCTCTTGCGCTTGTAGTGACTCAAAAACATTTGTTCTTGCTACTTCCACAGCCTCACTCCATTCATTGCCTGGCTTGCTTGACCATCGCTGCTCTCTCCCTATTTCTCTCCTTGCATGCTACTTGGTTATTTGTTTATCCTATTGTGGCCATGTTTGCTTTGATCACAGGTGAAAATATCCAGGACACTGCTGACAAGGAAAGTCAACAGAACACAGAGCAGACACACAGGAGAACAACATTGTAAAAAAGTGTCAGAAGCTGATGTAATCTGTCAACAAGAGGGGGTTGAAATAAGCATTGATATATAACTATATTCATATAGTTCATATATTCATGGGATCACCGTCATATTATCTGGATATTGTTTACAACTGGAACTGAGTGTGTCCTTTGGGTGGTTCATTGGTGCTTGTTGGTTGAGGAGGGATGTGTTGACATCTGCTAGGGGGTTGAAATTGTTTGAGAAAGAGAGTTAATTTGATAGTCAGTCATCAGATGACATCACTTCCTGTCAGCTCGCTTCCTGTTTACTCCCTGGTCCTTCAGAAAAGTAAGGCAGGCATGTTTAGCATGCTCTGAATGTAATCCCTGCCATCTGATAAAACATAAGAAACATCATAGAGGCAATGCTGTAAGTTCATATGTGATGTTGAAGATGTTAAAAAATATAAATAGTGATGCTTTGTTAAAAAATATATATTTGATAAATGGTTAAAAAAGATAACACATAACCCTTACCCTAACCCATGGAAGTAGCCATTTTAACTGCTACTTAAAGTGCATACAGTGGTGTAAATTCATTTGCCTGTTATTGGCATCGGCCTAGTAATTGGCATTAGCCTGTGCAAAGATGACTATATGGGTACACACAATACATATAAGGTAACACTTCAGTTACTATGAAAGAGTAACATTTTTCCCAACAAAAAATAAATAAATAAATAAAATTGGAATTGGTATTAGTAGGCCCTGAGAAAAAAATAATTGGTGATCAGTATCTACCCCTACAATCCATTTCAGAACATCCTTAGTGAATCTAGTAATCCTCTCTTAGATCAAAGCTCACTCTCTCACTCACATACTCTCATTACTAATTTCCCCTTCTGAATCTGTCTCTATGTCTGGGGTCAAGGATATCGAATAATTGTATAGACTGATGATTGTTTTAATGCTGTTCAATTTTTCAATGTATGTAATTTGTAAAGTAAAAACTTTAAGCCAACATTTATTTATTATTGTATGACTTTTTTCTTTCTTTAAGCTTTAAAGTTAGCTGAAACTGTAGGAGCATATGTCAATACAATAGGAGCATTAAAACAAAAAGCTGCTTCACAGATTTGTGACAAATCACCATTATACACACAATATGAGCCAAATTAAATGCACTGGGACAAAAAGGGTACAGGAAAAGGGATGGGAAAACTGTACAACACATCCTCCAACCCAGACGACCATATAGGTCGACTGTTGTTACCCTTAAAAATGAATCAAAGAATATGACCCACAGGAGCATTTCCTAAAGCCGTACCATGCATGTGCACAGACAAGACTCAAAACGCTATGTTTAGACACCAAAACTACTTGGTTAAGTTTAGGAAAAGGTTGAGGTTAAGTTAAACATGCAGAAACAAACAAAAAGAAAACAGCGACGAGATGCAGAGATCCAACCAGCTCCAGTCCTTTGAACTTATTGCCCAGGTCCAGCTGTGTGGGATAGTGACCTGACACTGGTGTAGAGCACGTGGCACAGACATCATTGTCATGTTGAGGCAAAAATGCAAAAATGGCTCATCTACTTCCAGAGTCATCAGTGACAAATTGTGAAATCCTGACCTTATGCAAATGTATCCAGGGCACCAGTGATTTCAATGAATTTCATCAGGCCAATGTGTTTCACGAAACACAGGTTGGCAGGGAACTTATTAATTGTATTAAGTCATTAAGTCACATGAATCCCATGCACAAATTTAGATAATAGAGCACAGACATTTCATGGTCGAACACAATCATGAACCCATGTACAAACATATAGCATGCTCGCACATAGGCATATGCGTAATCACATGCCAGGGAATAGATTGAATGGACAGAAAAATAGTTTCACAACTTGTAGACGATATGAGCTAGGTAAGTGTGGTCCAGCGTTGGACACTGTAATTGCACACTTACCCCAGGGGTGTGTGTACTCCACACACAGGTAAAATTATGGTTGCTTGAGGCCTATTTCTCTTTCCCTGCCTCTTTTTCTGCCTCTCTCTATCTTTCTTTCTCTCTGTCTAATTAAGTTATGGGATGCTTGTACCCATGCACGGCAACATCTGTTGAGGGGGAGGGAGGAGGAGGAGGGATAGGAGAAAGAATGTGCAATAGCTGGTAATTGCTGTTTTTGGGGGTAAAAATGTCTCATTTAAAATAAAGGGGTTTGCACTCAACAAACATCCATGCTAAATTTTATTTATTTATTTTTTTTAAATCAGGAATCATGTGCCAACAAAATGGCCCATCTGGCTTTCATCAGTGTTGGCATGAAAGAGACGCAGATACAACATACAGTGGGCGTATCAGGTATGTCAATTTAAGAGAAAATAATCACACCGGTCCTGCATTGCAAAATAACTATATACATAATCTTTGTTACTAATACTTTTTTGTTTTTACATCATTTACACACATTTTATTTGCATACCAATATCTTTTCAGCCCCTGAAAGAGTACTGCAGGCATCAGACAGAAACCCGTTCATAAAGCAGTCTGCCTTTTATTTATTACACTACTGATTGCACTGAAAACCAAGAAAATAAACAATAAATTACAAGAAGGCAACTGGATTGTGTTCGTCATTCAAGCCACCAGCGTGAATGGTTTTAAAGGAATACTCAAGCTATTTCTGACTTACCCAGACTGAGACAAGATGTACCATTTTCAGCTCTGTGTGTCCGCTGGTTTGGTTCCAATGGGTAACATTTTGTGTTAGCTTAGCATAAAGACTTGAAGTTTACAGGAGTCATTAGCCTAGCTCTGTCAAAGCAAAAAAAACAAACAAACCCAGCAACTCCGACGTGGTCTTATTTATGCAATGTATAATGTATTTGCAATGCACGTCTTTTTTAATGTTTGGCTGGTGCTTATTGCTGCAGGTTGAGAAAGATGCAGGTGCAGCCGACTTGAGAGGGAGGCTAGCAAAACATTAACATGCCATCTAGCAAGAGAAAATGTCATAATCCAAAAATTTCAGGAGAAAGATGAAGTGAAGACAGGGCTTTCCGGAAAGACAGGACTGAGAAATATGCTTTCATCCTCACCAGTTTTATCAGTGAAAAGCCACTGTGTATCTGAAACAAGGTTATTACTGTGTGCAGTGATGAAAATTAATGACTCGATCCTCAGGCCTTTTCACATGATGAAACAAATTTCTTGATGGCACAATGATATAGCAGAGATGTGAAAAAAAACAGTGCATGTTTGGTTGATACAAATTATCTACGTTGCGCAGTTAACCCAGCCAAGCTAATTCATTTGTCACTTGATTCATATGTTTGACACCCTTTGCCCACACCCATACAGAAATTAAAATTATGTTTGAATGATCTATTGAACTGCTGCGTTCTTTCTCACAAGATGTTACACCACAACAGGCTATTTCAGCACCAGTCACTGTCAGAGAATGGTCATGAGAAGCTGCAGCACAAGCCATGGGAGAGGCAACTTGACCTCAGCAGTAAAGGCTCCTACAGACTACGTTTTTCCCCACGTTATTGTTGTCACAGACAAAAGTAGACAAAATGTGACAGAATCTTTCGTCTTGGGCTCAAATCAGTGGTCCTAGAATGCACTGTGTGGCTCGCTCAGCCACAGCTGATATGGGTGGACTACCACCAAAAACAGTCAGACTGTCAGAAATTGGTGTCCACAATCGTACAGTGCGACTTCTGCTATGATCCATGTCTACAAACAACCAATCAGAACAGGTCTCCTTCCCCCGCCCCTCGAACTTCATCATGCATATTACTGACGATGAATTTCATGGAAAATAAAATTCAAAGGGTTAGGGCCTTAACATTATTTTGCCAGTTATCACCAAATAACCCAGCAATGGTATAGCTACATTGTTGCTTTGGTTATAGCAAGCTAGACTCCATGTCAATATAGTTTTGTTTGCCAAGAGTGAGTTGTTCATTAACAGGCTTAGTTTTAGTTTTTTAAGTAGAGAGTGAGGATAGCTTACAAAGAAAGGGAATAAATAGGTGAGGGCTACAGCTCTGAATTGGCAAACCTTTACCAAAAAATAGTTACGACCAAATGAAATTGGGAAGGCTTGCAAGAGCAAGAAACTGGTTCTGTGGCCTGGTCTGCAGTCACCCCTCCTGACTGCAAACCGGTTTTCACCCCGTTGGTAGTCCGAAGAGCCAGCCTGCCTCTTCCACTCCTGTCGAGAGAGTGAAACAACGCACACTAGTGATAGGAGACTCCATCACCCGCAACATATGATTAGCGTCGCCAGCCGTGGTTCACTGTTTACCCAGGGCCAGAGTCTCTGACATAGAGGACAATCTTAGGGTGCTGGCATCATGGAGGGATAATCAGGTAACCAAGGCACACCGCTCCAGCAGTTGGAGATCATGAAAGCTAGTCTAGTCAGGACTTTAGAATTGGCTAGGAAGATGTGTCGGCATCGATTAGTTGTGTCTGGTCCCTTACCCGCCTTCAGCAGGTGCGAACGGCCCCAGAAAGAAGGCCAGCTTCACCCTACTGGGGTTGGCGCCGCCCTTTTATCAAGGAATATAGACAGTCTTAACTTAGTTTGACATTAGGGACCGATCACTCGGCAGGTTGCAGGTGATTAGAGAGCCTGCTAGGTTAAGAATTAGTGTGGATATAGAGTCAGCTAGTTCAGCTAATGTGTCTAGACAGGAAAGTTCGTACAGTGTTGATTATCTTCCCTAAATTGTTGAATCACAGTAATCTAATAACTATTCCTGCCACTGTTGGTGGTGAATTATACAGTAAAGCACCTCACAGTCGAGAGAACCAAACATTTGATCAGTGTGATCACACACCGTGCAGGCCTCCAAGACTGTCAATTAATAACACAAGGTGTTATTCCAATTAATATCCCATTTTATGATAGATCTCTAGTTCTGCCTACCACTGACCACTGTAAAAAGTTCCTTGAATTTGGTTTTATAGATATCAGATCATTGTCTACGAAAGCCCTACGAATGAATGATCTGACTCTTGAACATAGTTTTGATATGATTGGGTTATGTGAAACATGGCTTAGACCAAATGTCTTCCTTCCCCTAAATGAAGCTTTCCCACTGGACTATCCTTATGCCCATGAAGCTCGGGCTAATAAATAAGGTGGTGGTGTGTGGTGGCCTTAATATACAAGTTTACTTTTGAATTAACTTCTAAACCTGACACTAAATTCAGCTCATTTGAGGCTTTTATTCTAAGTCCATTTCTCTCAGCCACGAACAGACTTTGTTCATTCCTTACTGTGATAGTCTATCGGCCACCCGGCCCTTATTCCTGATAAAAAGCAAGGCTTTAACAGTGTTTGCACAAACGTAGGCAATATTGACACCCATTTATGGTCATGTTCAGGAGAAGCCAATTATCCCAACTAATTTTCTATGTAGTGAAAAGGGCATGAAGCAGAGACTCAGTTAGGATGGTCGGCCCTAGTTGAAGTGGAGTGCCAGCTCCTCAGCTGACGTCATGTCCTCAGGTAGCGCTCCTCCTCCAGTTTTAGCAGCAAGTGCTCTTTTCTTAATTGCTTAAATGATGCTTATAGTTAATATGGTCTCTCTCTCTCTCTCTCTCTCTCTCTCTCTTCCCTCTCTCTCTCCTCACACACACACACACACGCACACTCATGAAATACATTTACCATTTAGTTGAATATTTCTGGACCTCGTCATTGCCACTGACACATTTTTATTTTTTCTGCACAGGAAAACTGTCCTTATTTAGACATGCAGCATTTTGTGCATCACAATGTGAAAACAGCCTCTATCTACTCCTGGATGAGATGTTAAAACTGTGGTCTGTTTTCCCCAGGGCGATGTGGGTAGATGATGGATAAACAGATAATGTTGCCATCTCACATCATTGTTGAGTATCTGAAACAAATACGTGCTTAGGAAATTAAAACTTCATACTTAGTGGACAATTTTATTCAAGAATGCAAATTGTCTGTGATGTTGTGAACTATGTATACGCCCAAATGTCAGCACAGGAGTGTAGATGAGTATAGTGCTATGTAGGAGGGAGGAAGAAGCTTTGTGTGTGTGTGTGTGTGTATGTGTGTGTTAGAGTTAAATCTCACTGCTACTTTAAACCCACCACACACACACACGCACAGAGAGAGAGAGAGAGAGAGAGAGAGAGAGAGAGAGAGAGAAAGGTTGAGCACTTTACCAGCT
>OMLF01036921.1:0-18680 GCA_900302615.1 Holocentrus rufus | reverse complement strand
AGAACAGCCTTGATTTCCCCGAGGGCCGCGCTGGCCCACTCAATGCGGTGCCGATCCAGCTCTTTTCTTTTCTTTTTTTTTCTTCTTTTTTTTCCTCGATCCCTACCGCCGCTACCTCTGCCAGCCTTATTACCTGCCTACAGTTATACACCACAATTACTTCGTCCCAAACACATTTTAAAACTGCATTAAACTATCATACCGACTCCCACGGGCACAAGAAATGGATGCTAACATTAGTTAATGATTGGATATGCTAGAGAGCTGAGCAGTAGTAATTGACCATTTTGGGGAGGGGAGACCTTTCTGACAAATGCGGTAAAATACCTAGACCTGAGGCTGTTAGGAATCCATGTATCCCCTTGCTAATATTACAGGAATGCATCAAAAACTATTTTGACTATTTCTCTAATTTTACCATAATGAAATTCATTAGTAGAATACATCTTTCTTACCCAGTACAAGAGAAGGCAAACAATGTTGACATCATAGCAGATCTGTTCAATTACAACTCGAAATAAATTGTGTTACTTTTTTGGCATTGATTGATCTTCTCTAATACCGGCAGTTCAATTAGGTTTTAGGGGAAAAAAAAAATTGCAAACACTGCTATCCATGAATTCCTGAGTGACTAAAGCACTGGCCAAACTAATGAAAATGACTTCAGTGACTAAATGTCCTGGGTATGAATCATGTCCATTGTAAGTCCTGACCGGCATGGTTCGGAGGTCAGTGTTGGCTTGAGAACTGGGATTACAGAGTGGTCAGAGGTGGTTACTGGTCCAGTCTCTGTAGACCTCAGGCCAGACAGAGGCCAGAACAATGAGCTTGTGAGTCCAGCTCTCTCCTGACTCAGCGGGTCATAACAACAAAGACTAAAAAAGAGAAGAAGGAGAAGGAGAGAGAAAGAGAGAGAGCTTTCCCATAGCTTCATATAAAGTCTTGCTGACTCACAGTAGGGACTACAAAATCTATCTGTAATTATATACAGTATGAAGTAGTTAGGACTGCCCTTTTATAAATAACATTGTTAACATTGCTACATTAGAGTAATTCAAAAACGTAACAGTGAACCTTGAAATGTAAATTTTAGAAGCGCAGGCACGATGCGAGCCACCCGTTAGCGACACTGGCAAAAGTGTTAATGATTCTGAAGTTCATGCGCATATAGATAGAAATGCACATTAAGTTAAACATGTAGTAAGCGAGGTAATTTAGCTTCCCCAGTCCCCGCAGACACTTGGGTCAGGCTAATAGTGCATATGACAATATATTTATTTATCTAGACTATCTAGAGCAGCCATGCTAGGTGGCTGACGTTAGGCCAATTTAATATTTCTGCAGAGTTTACATGTCAGCTTCCTGGGGTCATCCTTTTACCTTCCCAAAATGATCCCACACTTTGGATTTCCTGCCCGATAATACATCCATTATGTAAACGCAAATATAAGCCGGCATACTGCTACCCTGGTGATTAAGTGACGAAATGTCGCCACTTCCTCTACCCTCGTAAGGCATAGCTCTCGTATGGAGTTTGAGGGCTTTCTTTTTTTCCCCTGCGACTAATTGAGCAATGAAAACTTGATCGACTTAAGACTTTTCTCATCGGCTAACATTTGGTCGTAGGGATGTAACGATTCATCTACTACATCGATGTATCAATTTATATTCCTATGATCCAACTACATCGATCTGTGCTCGGCAAGTTGGCCTTCCGGATGACATATATCGATCTAACATCGTTTTAAAAGGTAATCAATCGATTGTATCGATACTAGGAAATAACGCATTGGATTTAAGCATGGCAGACTTTATATGGATGTGTTTTTTTTAGCAGCTTTAATGATAAAAACTTTAATTGTCATCGATTCAGTCTGCCTGTCTGTGATGTCATTGCCACGCGCCAGCAGACAACAAAACTTAACTTAAAAATTAAACATAAATCTTAACTTAAAATTTTAGACCATGCCTACAAAATGTCTGTAAAATGTCGGTTAAGTTTTAAGTTTAAAACTTAAAACTGTGTTAGCCTGCAGACATTTTGTAAGTTTTAACTGTCTTAACTTAACGGCGCCTATCCTGAAAGACTGACCTGAGAAGTGATCAGGGGAAAAGCCAACTTATTAAAGATGCGGTAAAAGTGACGGAGGAACCAGTGCCTGTTCACTACATCACCTGATTCTGTTCTGAATAGCGGGTGCTTAGGAGGCATGCTGGGAATGACGGTTGGAGATGTGAGTTACGAACAGCTCGTGTGGGCTGAGGGGGGAACCAAGTCGAAAAAGGAGTACTTGGGTAGTTTGGCTGAGTTGGTTTGTCTTGCTGTGTTTGATGATGTATATGAGGGTATCGTGGTCCTGAATTTCCTTACAAGAAACAACAGGAATCTAGGAAACTTTGCCTGCACTGTCCAGTATCCAGGTATTTATTTCACAGTCACACTGGTTGAATTTTTGGCTAAAAAGTTACTGAATCGATTTGGATTGCATTGTTCTAAATGAACCAATATCATCCTTGAACCATGATACAAATCGAATCGTTGTTAAAACGAATCGTTACATCCCTATTTGGTCCACTATCTGTAAGGGAGAATCCCTAGTACTAACAGTAGCAGCAGTAGTGGGACCTCCAGTATTAGTAGTATGGCAGTAGTAGTAGCAGCAACAGGGAGTGGTAGCACTTAGCAAAGCAGAGTTTAAGCACGGTGCTTCACAGCTAAAATAAAAATGTAAGCATTAATTAAAAACTGAGAACAATAAACAAGAAAAATTGCATAATCTGTTCAAATCACTACTTTTACAAAGTGGGAGTGCTGCTCAAAAATCTTCCGCTATCCCCCCTATAATCATCCATTTATTTACTAACCAAACCTGATCCTCACTTAGCACTCCGACCTCCTCTACTCTGTTAATGTGCCAGCAGATGCTTCAGTTGTTACTCAGCTGTTAATTGTAGTTACAGGTGACAGCAGTGAGAGAGTCACGGTGTGTGTGTTCAGTTCAGGTTTTTACCAAGATGTTACACTCAGCAGCTTCCTATTGTTTGTGATATTCCTCAGCATTTAGAAACAACACAACAGATGGACTTTTATGCTCCAACAAACCCAAAGCATCTGATAACAGACTCACAGGCAGCCATACAATGGCAGTGCGCAGCTGATCAATACTTTTAAGGAAGTGTAGGGAAGTGATTACATTGACTTGAGCGTTAATTATGACAAGATTCCTAATTAGCACCTCTGGGGAAACCTTTTATTAGTTGAGTAATTAATGGGGCAATTAGCATGGTGAGGAATTATTAACAGAACAAGCTGATAAAATGGAAATGACATTGAATTCAAGTGGCCATTTTGGAGGAGAAAGCAAGTGCTTTTATGGAAGTGTTTTTGTTTTTGTGTTTTTTTTTTTTTCTTAATTTTGGGGGGTCTTTTTTAATTGGGCCATTTGTACATGGGGCTGTGAGATGTGTGTTTATCTATGCAGAAACAAATTAGTCTGGCACTGAACCACGGTTCTTTGGAAATGTTTGTGTTTAATTGAGTTTTTAATGAGAATCCTCACCACCAGCACCACCAAGACGAACCCCCCACCCGTCCACCACCCCATCTCCCTCACCACCAAACTATTTATTTTTAGAACGATTCTCATGTCTCAGATTTGATTGGCATCCTAATCTTAAATCTTTCATCCAGCTTTATTCCCAACCAATTTTGGAACAATAATTTGAAAGCAGGTCTGGTTCAAAAGACAACTAATGATGAGCTTGTTTCCTTTCATTTCAATCAATCGTATCAGATTCAAACGCTATACAGTGAACCAAAAAGCACAATTTTGGTAAAATTTTTTATCATTTTTATCATAGCATGACAGTTTGTGCGGCAATACTTATTGGTTCAAAGCTAGTCAACATTTGCAAAGCAACCTATCACGTTTAATTCAGCTATCCGAGTAAGTGGCTGGAATTCCACAGAGAAATTACGACAGTGGATTTTTCTAATTGACAATTTAAATGTCTTTAGCCATCCATGGCAGTGAGAGAGAACAACCCTCCATTCCCCAGAGACAGACACACACATAAACACACACATGCACACACACACACAAATTTACTGGCGATATTAAACCTGAGCCGCCTACACTTCCCCACTAATTTCCAATTCAAATGGGCCCTTAGTCTGACGATCACACCAGGTTCCAACCTTGAATTAATGTCAAATTCAATCTGAATACATTTTTAAGCAGCATTAATGAAATCACTCTCAGCCTGCAGAGGAGCAGCTATTTGATTACAGTCATTTGAAGTATTCACAGATATAGGGCCTGTGTTTTCAGCGCTTTCACAGTAATAAATGATGCTTAACAACAAAGTATAAAGAATATCTTTGATAATTGACAAGTTCCATCATCATCACTGTAGAGGCTTTGTAGCTGCATCACACATCTAGCAACTAGAGCTAGTGTCTATTATAGAATTAGCTGTGCACAAGCAATAAAAAAGAAATACTGGTAAGAGGTTTGTTGTTGTGTGAATGTAGGTCCAGTAGAAATCAAAATAGAAAGTCTGATAAGGTAGATCTGTATGCAAAGGTAGGTCGAGGTGAAACAGCAAACTGTCTCTTCTTTAGCCCTTCAAAACACACTGATTTGTAGCTTGAGAGTCAGTTCAGTTCATCTGTTGACTTTGGCTTTGTTAGCTAGACTAGATATCCTGAAAATGAACAAACATGAAATTAATCCGATTTATCAATAACAAAATGATCAAATCCACCAGCTGAAACCGTGTCTATTCAATTCAGTGGAGAGTTTTAGGGTCAATACCCATCACAGTGTATAAAATATCGAATTCAAATATCATCAGATTGGCATCATTCCTAACACTGACAGCTGAACCTGTTGTGGCTTTAGGACCCAGTACCACCTGTACGGAGGAGTCCTGCTACCATCAGGGGGTGTGTCTCCAGCAGTGGGAGGGCTTCACCTGCGACTGCACGATGACGTCCTATGGAGGCCCCTTTTGCAACGACCGTGAGTGCCATTGTTTTTCCCTTTGTCACATCCATGTGATTCTTTGGTTGTGAGTGGTTTTGAGTGTGTATGGCTGAGGTTGATGTGGTAGGCGAGGAGATTTCTGGGTTGTACAGCTAGGAAATTAAAGCTGCACTAGGCGTCTTTGCACTTTTGTGGCCCAAGTGGCTGTGAGAGGTCACTGTTTCGATTTCTGGAAGTTTCATATCATCACATTACTTGATGTAAGCAAACTCCTTGGGTCCTCTGGACGGAGTGCTTGCAGTATAAGAGACAATTCTCTGTTCTGCTCTTAATTGTTGAGTTTCTGTGGGCCGAGCAGATGCCACCAGTGACCAAGCCTGACACCTGAAATTAATTGGAGAAATAGTGCGAATCTTTGGGGTCTCAATTACTGGGGATAAGATGCTTTTCTCTGCTGCAGCCTTCATCTGTCAGCCAGGCTGATAAGATGAGTGCGTTTTTGCATAAAAGTCTTGCCTGGTGCAGCTTTAAGATTATCACATTAAAGCTTCAGAAACACATTTTCCCTCACAGATCTTTTGTCTCATGGCTTGAATAACAAGAGCTTTTGTGCGTTAACTTGGAGAATGTGTTAACGTATCACTGTTAACAAGGAACATATCAAAATGGTGGTGACAAGGACTCATTACCTCACTTCAACTGCGCCAAACAATTTTGGCTACGTTCAACATTCCCTCCTCTCCTAATTTTGTATTACTCATGCATTACTCGTAGTGCCAGCTTGGTTTGTACAACCCAGAGTTCACCATGAGATTGGCTCCTCAGTCCCTCAGGCTGTGCTAAGGACATGCTGTGAGGAGAAATGGTGCTTTAAGCGCCTTGTCCCTGCCATGTGGTCACCCGGTGGGTGGCTGGCAGCGAGGGATGGGAGAGAGGGAGGTGTGTGTGTGTGTGTTTGGAGTGTGTTGTTTTTTATTGGTTTCAATTGTCACTTTCCTCAGTTGACAGTACCTATTTATTGCAATATGATTTGGGCCAGTGCTTCTGCTGAGTGCCCAATGTCGAAGCAATATATTTGCATAGATATTGCATAGGTGCAAACCAGCTGAATTCACGAGACTTCTGTAAAATGAGGCCTGTTAGACATTGAAATGACTTGGTGACAAGGAAATACCATGTCTGAGTTCCTATCAGGGCGTTGGTACTTACAGTAAGTGCACATATCTGTCGTAACAGTCCATTTGCCATAGCATTCAGTGTCAAAAGTTTTATTTCCCTTTTAACATGTGAAAAAAAATCTGCCACTGCGGTGAGCTAATTTCACTAGCTTCCTGTGCAAATCAACTTTGACACTATTGGAGTGATGTGCCTCATTCTGCCATGTGGAAAGACACTGGCCTTTGTTTCAAGAAAATTTCAGGTGAAACTGCATTGGAATCAAGTGGATTTTTTGACAGAAATGTTCACAAATTATGATTTTAAATATAAATATAAAATTACCTGACTTGTTAAGATGGATATTTCTCACATTTAAGGAGAATTCTGTGTGCCTGAAGTGGACTCATGCTTGGTAACATACAGCTTATGTACAATTAGCATTCAGCAGTCCTCACAAGCTTTACTTAAACAGGGGCCGAGGCAGGGCAACAGGCTAATAGACTTGTTTGCATCAGGCTTTGTTTGCTTGTGAAGGGGTGATTGCCAAGTTAAGCCACATCACCCTCTGATGTTTTGTTTTTTTTTCCCCATCCATATGCTGGAGTTTATCTCTGACTATCCCTTGTTGTTGTCATTGCTGCGTTGGCTGCAGCATTAGACAGAATATGACTAGGCATGACAGTCCAGGGCTGATTAGCAAGGTGCTCCTCTGGCTGTGGGAAGAGGCAATGACAACTGCTCTCTCGGCATGACAGCCATGTCGAGATACGCAGAGAGATCCCTTGCTTCTTGAGAGAGAAGCAGATGGAAGGGAGAGGAGAGGAGAGGGAGCTGATTCCTGCATTCAAGCCCCCTCGCCTGTGGGGAGTATTAGTGGGTTTAATATGCTGATTTTGAAAGATGGCAGATAGGAGAAGTGTGTGACACTCTACCAGCAGGGAGCCTCCCCTGTATGTCTGCTGTGAAAAGACCCAGTGCGTGTTATGGGTGTGTGTGCACGCGCATGGAGGAAAGGACCTCACCAGCAGCCTGATCAAAGACGCCATATGTTTGCAGGCAAATATAAATATCAAGCAATTCATACAGAATGAACCCCCAAGCTCACTGCTACAAAGGGATGTGGTTAATCGCTCTCTTGTAAACCATTTTCAAACAAGAGGGAAAATCTCTGACACATGCAGACCCAGAAACCGACATTAACTTGTCAATCCTGATCACAGCTCGGAGTGACGTAAAACCAGTAATCAATGTCCAGGATCTCCTCCTGGTTAAATCTCCAGCCGTGCCAGTGACTGACAGTGTGATGAGGTGCCTCCCTCCATACTTCAATCACATGCGTCCATCTATGAATCTGTCGCTCAGTCTTAAGCTGAGCTTATAGAGGGTCCATTATGCGTAATAGCCTGCTATTACTCTGCCCACAAATCACAATAAAAGAAGAAAAGTTATCCTAATTTATTTGTTTTTTCATCTGACCATGTAATAGATCATTATAAGACCTTTAGCAAATTACCTGTGCCGTGCAGTATCATTGAGGGGAAAGAAGCAAATGCACAGATCTTGGCTTTCAGTTTCCTTTTTGTAAGACAATTTATGTGACTATGGGTCCTGTTGGCTGCTGGCTAAAGTCCTTTACTGTTCGTGCAACTTGGGCAGTATTTTCTTGGTAAGGGGTTGACATACCATAACACATCCCTGATATATTTGTGCACGATCCAATGCATTTGTTTTCTTAGTGTGTTAACCTCTTGCAAAGAAATCTAATCTGTGCATGTTTTGCGATTGCTATGCTGTTACTGTTGCAATGTGCCCTTTCTTTCCCTACAGCAGTTCCAAGTCATCAAACTGCCCTTCTGTCTTATTTCTGCCATCTTTGAATGGCAGCAAATACCTTTCATCTACTATACTTGAGAGCCTCCATCGAGTTGAACTTCCGGCTCTTTCTCTTCTTCTTCTTCTTTTCCTCTTCTTCTTCCTCTTCTCCCCCTTCTTCTCTTTCCATTTCCTCACGTCTTTGCCGTACAAAGAGCCTCGTCTCCATGCCGTGAGCCTTTCTTGGGCTCTCATGATGCTGAATCAACTTTTTTTTTTTCCAAAACGCGTCGACTTTCAGGGAATTTTTTCCTCTGAGGCTCCGCTGAAAACAAAGGTAGGATGCGTTTCGCTGGGCGGCTGTTCTCGCACGACTGTTTTGCTATTTGTGTATGAAAGAGATGCTCAGGGCTTAGAGGCCTTATGCAGTCTTTGTGTTTGCCGTAGACACAGAGGACTTGCAGTGTTACTCACGGCCCTATCTTCAGGGTTGTGTTCTCTTGCTCTCTAGAGTAAAATAGTTTTCCCTTGCTCTCTGTCGTGTGCCCTTGATATGTCACTTATCTGGTGTAGATAGCTGTGCAATTGTTTTCTCGTTATCTAGGGTTTCGCTCTTTGCTGAAGTCTCCCTGTAGTTTTCTCCTTGTAGCCCATAAGTGTGCATGCAAAAAACCAAGAGTTAAACATGAAAACACAAGCGTGTCTGAAATGAGGCTAATAACATGAATCACAAAGTATCCGACTCATGTGTGATTGCATCCCCCCCATCTCTCACTCCAGCCCCCAGACTGTGAGAAATTACCATACACAGCCTCACACACCTTCTGTTTAATGTCCCTAGCTGCTGCACAGTACAACACCTACATATAAGCATGGGATGCATGCATTCATATACACAAAGACGCGCACATAACACGGGTGCACGCAAGTATGCACATACACAAGAAAGTAAGCATGCCTACATGCACACACACTCTCATTTCTCCATTCATACCGACGACAGAGATATGAAAATCAATTTCCTTTTCCTTTGAATGGGATCATTGTCGCTGCTTTTCTTACTCTGTTGGGAATGAGAAATTAACATAATTATTCTCCCAGCGCTGCTCCCACTGCTCTTTGAGGACTTCAAGGCCTCCCATGGTGGCCATGATGCACAGAGCGTAAAAGGGCCTTGAATGTACGAGCGTGTATGTGTGTGTGCACGTGTCTGTAGACCACACAGCTCTATCACAACAGCCAGATGCCTGCAGTTGAGATGAGGCCGGAACTAATGAAAGGGCCCGGTCAAAACACACACACGCATTTACCCTCACACATGCACACACACCAACACTACACACACAGAGACACTCATGCGCTGTGAGTGAATCTCATTTCTTAAACAACGTTCAATAAAGAAAAGCTTCTCTCTAAATGATGCTCCCTGTTTCAAGGTTGCATTCATATTTATTCTAGCTGGAAAGGTTGTCAAAATGTATCAATGTATCACTCAGTGTTTATGAATGCTGATCATGAAATAAACGCAGTGGATGCATCACACCTTGGAGAAGTTACAGTCAGTATACAGCTTTTTTTGGCAGTGATATGTGATGTTACATTTACAGGTCAATATTGACTCTCTATTATCAACCGGTGCTGTCAACTGCCATTATGAAGTTGACAGAGGCTCCTCCCTGATTTTTCATTCCGTTTTTTTTAACTGTTTTTCCAAATGAATTGCCGGACCCCCGCTAGGGATCAAAGCCTAGAAACTGGTGTGTCACTCACTGATTTAATGACTTATTGACTTCCTTTTTTCATAAATAAGATAATAAATAAACTAAATGCTGCTCAGGACGGGGTCTGGCAAGCACAACCCTGGCCGTTCTTGAGTCCTCGATTATTATTTTTTTAGCAAAAAAATGATTAGATTTGAACATATTGAATATCAGCAAGAAGTAGCAGCATTGTAAGTGTAAAACAAATTAAATCAGCCCGTAAAAACCCTGTCAAAAGCTATTTGATACTCATGACACATACGAACATGCATGATGTCCTTGAGACGTCCTCATTAATGCAATCACTGTCTTCCCACTGGCACCATACACACATAGTTCATTGAAAGGCTTACTGTAATGCAGGCATGTGTCCAAGTGCTTTCTTAGGTGTGTCCCATAAACGATTCACACGTCTTGGCTCATGGGGGGGAGTGACTGGGTGGGAAGGGGGTGGACATGTAGATTTTAATACGTTAAGGCACAGGAGAACTAAATGGGATGTCCCCGGGTGAGCTTGTTTCGGTGGGTGCTGTTGTCGAGGGTGAGGTTGCCCTTAGGGCTGTACTTCTCAATGTGGATTATTTCAGACCTCGCAGCTCACGCACTTCCATGTTCCTCCACACATATCACATCCAGATTTAGATGTTTCGTTTTTTCATGTAATCTTTATTTATAATTTAAAAACAGTTTTAGCTTGGGGGCAATCTCCAACGGTCATGAATGGGCCTGCTCACCAAAGTCGTTTCTTGTAAACCGTGGATGAAAGTTGTTTTTATTTATTTTTGATTTATTTATTTATTTTTGGCAGCTGAAGTTGATGTATAGAGGCAATTTTGGTCAGTACCAAAAAAGCATTTGTCACAACGTGTTTATATTAATCCAGCCTGCTGTACAAGATTGGATTTTGAAGCTAAACTGTATGTTTTCTCACCTCCTAAACTCCCTGGTGGAGGAAACTATTTTTGAGAGCTCCTGCACAGCTCTCCCCTGGTTGAAAATGGACATGTCAATCTTTTTTTTTTCCCCTGAAATTATACTGGACTGCATAGATTCTTTTTCTTACTCAGTTTTCGTTGGTTTTACTTATTTACGAGAATCTTTCTGACATGACGGAAAAGGAAAGGCACCACAGATGAAGTATAGCTGTGTGATAGGCAGAGAGATTGTACTGGTGCTGATCACCATCACCCCTGGGACAACTGTGTTTCCTTTCACTCTGAGATATTGAAAAACCCTTCATGCCACTCACTCCTGTCAAAAAAAAAAACTGTTTCAGAGCCAGTGTAGCCATCCTGCAGAGCAGTGAGACAATATATCTGGGGTGTGGGTGTGTTTGCATATGTGATGCAATTCATGGAGCTCCTATCCCAGCAGAGAAGCTCCCATTTTGTAGAATAGTATTGTTTGTACCTCTCCGGTGACCTCTTCTGTCGATGTGTTTGCGCTGACAGGCCCACCGTGTTGCACTCTGGAGAAGCAGGTGGGGGGGTCTTCTCATATCGCGGCTTGGAGGGTAGTCGGTAGGTAAGAGGTAGATAAAAAAGAAATTGGTTATCATGACGATGCATGTGAATACAAACTGCTTACATGGAAGAAAGTTGGAGAGGAGGTGTTGCACATGCAATCATGCAAATGTTTACGCTAAAATAAATAGAAAATTGCTCTCTTTTACCTCTCTTGCTTCCACACATGCACACAGACACACACCAGGGAGCATTTGTTATTCACTAGCAGCCTGCAGTGATTGACTGGTCCATTTGTCTCTGCGTAGCGTATAAGTGGGCCACTTGGTATTCTGCCTTATTCATCTGGAACCAACTCAGACAGAGATGCTGTGTAAGTGCATGCAGTATGAGGGCTTTGTTTTTCTCTCGCTTTTGCTCTCTGTTTATGTGCGTGTGAGAGAGCGAGGGAGGGAAAACAAGAGAGGGAGGCAGAGGTAGCGGGACATGGAGGGAGGGGAAGGCTGTTTGTGCAGTCCTTTGTTTAACTGTATGCATTTATTGGGCGTTAGCGAAACACGTGCGTGTGTATAATGAATCCAGCTGCCGAAGCATCGTGCTCTCAGGCATACTAAGTGAGTGTGGGGTGCATGCTTGTTTGCAGCACTGCAGATTTCAGACAATCTTCCATCACCCCCACCACCACCACCTCATATCCACTCCTCTTCCTGGAATCTTCTCCTAATCCCTCATCTCGCTTTCTCTCTCTCCATTCCTTTTCTGCTTTATTTCTCTGAGTCCTCAATCCCTCTCTGTCTCGATCAATATTGCACAGTTCCTGGTGCCCTCCGTCCTTGTTCAGCTAGATGTATGAGGGCCATAATGATAAGTGAATTGCAATCAACAATTCTCCAGAACTCAAGTGTGCCTCACTAAGTGTTGCACACTTTGCCACCGCCAGCCTAACTGTTAATGCTTGATAAGCTAGATAGGTTTCACCAAGCATTGCTCACGCCAGGCACCTCTCGCAATCTCTCCTTACCAAACTTTAATGAAACCTGATCACGGAAATGCATTCACTCTCATCCTTTCCCGACACTCACCCTACAGGTGATCGTTCGCTTTGCTACATCACTTGAAATGCAGAAAAGCAGAAACAGCAGAGAAGAGAAAATCAAAGATCGCCTCTCATCAGTGGAAGAGAATAGGCAGACAAGGCGGCCTCGCTGCGTGTGTCATGCAGTTGGTTTAGGCTTAACATTATGTGTCAGGCCGCTGTTGTGATGGAGGTCAAGCTGACCTCGACACACACCCAACAGAGCTCAACACAGCATGGATCTGCAGAGACTTAAGGGTAGGCTTTAGCCTGCTCAGATTCTCCTCACCAGCTAAAAACACTCAGGAAACCCAGGAGGAATGAGTAAGCAAAGCTGCAAACCCCTCAGAGGTAAGGTTGCTAACTTTCTCACATTCAAATACAGGACAGAAGGTGGGATGCCAGGTCGGTGTGGGTTTAGTGCGAGGGCAAAATTTATTTGCGCGTTTTAAGCTTTAGGGTCTTTCAGGTCACATTCACCTAGACAGTTTAGTGACTTCTAGGCTTTAAAAGTAACATGGACAAGTTGTTCATGAGCTTTGCAGAAATTAACTGACAAGGTACTTTGTGTCACCACTTTTTAACATGCTCGTATTGTGAGCCTGTGGGTGTTCAGCCAAAACTTGTAGCAATAAATATAAGATGCACAAATGTAACTGGGGGCTGATAGCTACTTACTTCGTGGTCTTTAAATTAACAAATTATGAAAAGATACAGCAGGTTTCAGATACTGTCTTATGTCCATCCTCTGTAGATCTCTCTCCTCTGTCACTGAATCAGCACCAGTTTGTGTTTGAATTAGCTTTAAGGCACTGGAGGTAGTGCTTGTTTTCCCTGCCTACCACAAGTGGGTGGTGCAGTGATGGCTGCTTCATGATCACATCATGATAACAAAACCTGCTCACATTCAGACAGAACAAAATGGGCGATCCAAGAGTTTGCAAACCTGACCGTGTATTAGCTAACTAATCCAAACTTAAGTGGTGGATCATCAAATTTTGCAGGCCAGGGGAGTTTCATACAGGACAAACCAATTTTACCTCAAATACAGGACGTCCTGGCTAATATGGGACAGTTGGCAACCCTACTCTGAGGGGAAAAAGCTCTCCCCACAAAACCCCCAATACAATGGAAGGAAAGAGACCAAACCCAACAAGCTGTGCAGGAAAAGACGAGCATGGTTTCCTGTACGAGCTGTCTCATGGAATGGCTCTGACTTGCTGTTTTTTGACTCACATTCTCTGCCTCTATCTCTTCCTGTTGTCATTTTGGCAGTGTTGCTCTTGTGCTTTACTCCTCCCACCTCCTCTCAGGCTCCCATCTCCTTTCCGCACTCTTCATCAACTGGCCCCAAAGAGCTGCTGTTCGGACCTAGCAATTAACCGCCACCTCATTAGGCCAGAAACGCAGCATGAATCCTGCATAATTACTTGGCTGGATTCTTACACGCCCCTAAACCCCCCACCCCCACAACCACAACCAACACACACACACACATATACACGCATTGAGACACTCTCTCTGCTCCTCAAATGTGGGCTGCTCAAGAAATGAAATGGAGAGCGGCTGGTGAGGTTGCGACTATCTTCCCATGTGCAGACACTGTGAGGATAAAAGCGTGAGGTAGAGGGATGGTTGACTGGAAGGACAGATGGAAGAAAGTGGTGGAGAAAAAGGGTCAGCAAGTGTGGAATAAAATAGTGTTTGGGCATGCAAAGACAATTTTGGCGCCCCCAAAAGAGGGGCGAGCTAAGCCCATTGGGCTTTTGAAGTCACCATGTCAAGAGCTTGAAGGGGATTGGTTGAGGCTGGTTGGGTACATTTTGTGTCCCACAGTGCTCAGGGCAGTAGGTGAAAGTAATAGCTTGGCTCAAGATATGGCTTAGGGGAGTCTCGGCATGTAGCGGTTGACTACCTGGAATTTGTTTTAATTGAAATGTCTTTCCGGTCAGTGCTGCCATTTTTCAAGATTTTTCAGTAGGTGCTAAGACAGATGTGAGATAAATATTTCAAGTCCAGCTTCTGGTCAGTAACTTGGTGTGATATGTCGCATTTACATAATCTGTGGCCTCTTGCCCATCCAATTTTTGCCCCAAGTACTGTTATTTAAGCTTTTCAAATGATTTTCACTACCAAGCCCTTCACACTTCAGGTTTCAAAAATTCCCTCGTCCCGTGTCTTGTTTCCTCCGGAGCATCTATTTGTCTGTGAGCCAGGTAGCTTTGGCAGGTACAGCAGAAATCTGCCTCTGTCTTCGGGGTAAACATACAAAAGAAGCCATTCCGCTTCTGGCCTAGATGAGCCTTTGCTTTGTGTTGAAGTGGTGCAGTTTTCCAAGTCCTCAGAGTGGCTAATTAAAGATTGGATGGGCTCTTAAACCACAACATGTATTAAAGGACAATTAATGGGGTTTTGTAATTACTTCGAGACCACTCCAGCCACTTGCAAACATTATCAAAGGCCTTTCACTGTACATCGGAGACAGGAGAGGTTGGAGGGATGTGTGTGTGTGTGTGTGGGTTGATGGCAATAGAGAGTCAAAAAAGGGAAAAAAGGATGAAAAACGGGGAAGCAATTATTTCTCGGAGGCACTCGGTTCACACATCTCATATTAGTCAATTCCTTTGTGGAAGCTTTGTAAATAGCAGCACCACACATCCGACTAATGTCAATACGGTGGACCTGATTGGATTCAGTGGTGAAAATACACACACAAACACCATGCATACCTTTTCCAATCAAACTGACATCAACATGACTCGGGAGATTTACTTTGCGTGATGTGTGTGTGTGTGACGCACTCTGAATGCTACCGCAGTGTTAGCCCTGACAAAGACCGCATTCACAGTCAGGCTCTAAAAGACTTTATACCATCTCAGCCAGTCACAAAGCCGATTTTTCCGCACTTTCCTTTCATTTTTCTTACTTTCTTAATTTCCTTAATTTTTTGTACTTGCCCTGACTCATGCTCAGAGTGGTCAAAAGGGCTGAATAAGACGATCATCATCATGAAAAAAGCTCTACCTTTTCTCTCATAGCTATCATTACTGTCGACTATATACACACAAAGCAATCCAGATCATAACAAACATCCTCCATGTTACTCTTATCAGATGAGCATCTGTAGTGGACACAGCCATCAGATTCCTAAACTTCCCAGTCAGCTTAGTTTTGAAATATGGCATTGCCACCGCCTTCATCAGGGATCAATTAACCATCTATTCTAAAACATCTATTCTATTCCAGATCACAAATGCCTTCACAATCTCCTCCTGTTTTTGCAGCTTTTGATTCAACCCCCACCCCTACCCCCCAAAAAGCTCACAAATGGCCCATGCAGAGACCTAAGAAATGCAAGCAATGGATGAATTCATGAGTAAGGCAAATGCAGTATGTGATGGATCAGACATGAAAAATGAGCCAGGCATCTCAAAGTTTCATACAAGCTTTCCCAGTACTTTGAAAATCGACAGTGACTGTGCAGTTTGTGTGCCGGGTAGCTCTCCTCTGGTTGAATAACTGCCTTTCCTGTAATTCAATTTAGAGGTATGCCTGCTTGGTGGCGCCACAGGACTTATAGGTTTGAAACTGGGGACCAGTCTTGCCTTGAGAGGAAGGCATTTGCCAGCTTGAATGACACCTGTAACAAGCAGAGGAAGGAGAGTTTATCATCAGTAGTGCTGACCAGCTGAAATAATGGCTGGCGCTTCGGGGATGACTGCACTCCCAGAATACATTAAGTACTATTGTCCACACTCAGGATTTGGTGGGAGGAAGTATTGCTATGTCAGACAGTCAAATTTCCTTTTATTCTCTTTCTCTCTTCTGCTTGATTGTCTTCCTTAAGACACACACTTTCTCTCTCACACACACATACACACAAACTCTGCTGAGAATGTCAGCATTTCCTGAGGGCATCGACAGGGAGAGAGACCTTTACTCAAGCTGACATGTTAGATCATCAGGAGTGACACCAACACACACGCACACACAGACACACGCGCACTCGGACAAACACACACCTTCCCTGTATTTATCCCCGCGGGGGTTGAGCTGTCGATAAGTCGAGCTGACATAGTCCCCTCCTCACCTTGTCTTCTCTCCTCTTCCTGCCCTCTCCCTCAACTCTTCTACCTCTCCATCCTCTGTTCCCCATACAAACCCCACTACTGTGTTTTCACCACCACCTCAACCATTAACACTACTGATATGCTGGAGGAGTCGCACATTATATGTGACAGGACTTAAGTAGTTAAAGGTGCAAAAGTGCTGTGTGGAGCATTTTTAACGCCAATATATCATTGTCAGATGTATTTTAATGACTTAGTATAGTTATGAATATATATGAGAGTTTATGTCATTGATGTCATTTTGTTTTCTATCAACTCTGGGCTTGTGAAGTCCTTTGAGACTGTAACAGTGATTAAGGCCTCTAAATAAACTAAATGAACTTCAACTTGAACATGAGACAAGGGACAAGATTAAGAATAGATTTCCCATATACACACAATACATATAATAACCTATCACAATAAGAATAGATTTGAGACATGCTTAAAAGGAATGATGACTACTCTACTTTATGGATTTAACATTGATAAGGGCATTTTTTTAAACAGTTGTTGGATGACCAGGATGCGTGGTTATGTGTTCGAGTACACTTGCTCTCTCTATCTCCTTCAGGTTTGGGTTATAATGCAGCCACAGATGCTGCTTATACTTGCTCATTTGAAACCACAACACCCTGTTTGGAAATTGGATTGCTTTACGATGTGTGATCTGTATCCAAATACATTATCCAGATAAGGAAAAATGCATGTTGATACAAGGTGTAAATACCGACCTCATGCATCTGCCTCATAGAAACAAAGCAAAACAATATAAATTTGTTCTTTATCTACAAATGCAGATAAGTACATGATCGGATTGATCAGTCTAGAGAGTATTAAAGAAACAAGTTATGCAGACAATATTCTATATGTGTAGCATTGCCACCTTTAGGTACCTCAGAGAAGAGTAGAAAACCTGATCACTAAGTCACTGTCAGACCTCACCTGAGACCCTACAGATCTGAAAGTCTGTCTGCTCTAGTGATAAACTGTCTGATAGCAGCGTTTCCTGTAGGTAATACAATGAGTTGGTTTATGATGGAGACTAAGTAGGTCTAAGTGTTGTTGACTCAGTTCTTTGACAAATCAAGATTGACATCACCGCTAGCTCCTCCTAAAGGTTCCTGGAACTGAGATTTAGTACCCATTCCTGAGCAGAGACAAAATCGGGTTCCAGGAACTTCACCTGGAACTGTGCTGTTGCCAATGGAAACGATTCCAGATCCAGTGAAAAAGCTTTCCCAACACGGTACGCATGCCGAGGCTCCTACAGTTAAAAATAGCCAGTTGATTTTCAGTGGAGTTAAATGGTTACAATAAGATGATTATAATTGCAGTTCACATTGAGCTGCAATTATCTGAGTAGGCTCATAAGTTAAATATAGCTTATTAATTACTGTATGGGGTAACTGATCTATGCGTTGCAATGTATACTTTAATGGGAAAAGAAAAAGATTAAATGTGCCACAGAAACACACATTTGTTGAGTGAGTGTTATTTGACCATTTTTATGTCAAATGTAGTTTATTAATGTAATAGAGCCTGTCTATAAGAGCTCTTTCACATGTACCATGAATGTTATTTGTGCTTATGCATTTATTCATTAACATCATTAGCATAAATGTAAATGGTTGGACCCATGCCAGAGCATGAGATATTTTATTGTATTTTTATATTTGTAGGAATAGAACTTACCCCACATGCCCTCCTGTATCCCTAAATCAGTAATGGAATCTCCCAGGCATAAACGTGACGACTGTTTTAAAGCGAGCCTGAATCAGGCGGGTAGTGAGGTGATAAACGATGGTGGCCAAAGTTCTCTCCCCTTCCCTCTAGGCCTTATATACATTGTGGTGCATTTAACTGCCCAGATCCAACCCGTGCCCCCCCTTGCACTTGTTCCCAAACCCCTTCATTTCCTGAGGCCTGCGTGGAATTTTATGGCGTTTTGTGGTCACTACGATCCGTCCAGGGAGCTCACACAACAGGAGACAGAAATTGCTATTGATATTTGGTCTTTTTTCACGAGCACTTGGGCGTAACGTCTTTATTTACCGCTGTGGTGGTGCTGCATTATAAAACCTAACCCTCAGTATTGTGGCTCCGCCATTCGTTTTTGATTGAGACCTTTTGACTAGAGGTAGCTAAATGAATGGGGATATGTTGACGTGTATTTGTTTGTGTGTGTATGTATCTGTGCATGTCCATGCGTGTTGGATGTGGTTATTATACCAGGGTGTGCTGTGTAGAGAGCCTCTCAACATTATCATTTCATTTACATGACTTTGATTTGCGTGCTCAGATGATGTGGGGAC
>OMLF01036920.1:0-13697 GCA_900302615.1 Holocentrus rufus | reverse complement strand
GTCTCCTCCAAACGCAGGACACAATGAGGCACCAGAACTGAAGAAAAACAACTGTTCAATCCAGAAAATAAAGTAACAAGCAGAAACACAAGGAACAAGGGGCAAGGAGCACTAGAGATATGGATGGCAACATGGGGAAGCAAACAAACCAAAAGAGAACAAAGGGAAACGACAGGTATATATACACAAGGAACTAATTACAGAACAAGATACACCTGGAGTGGGAAGGCACTGGGAAAAGGAGGGAAACACTGGGATTGGATGACAAGGGAGACAACGAGGGGTGTGACAGGCAAGAACACAAGGGCTGGGCTGATGAGACTAACACAGGGCAGGTGTGCAGGGGAACACAGGCTGGGAAGGACTACAGGGAACCAGGAGGGACACACAGAGCAGGGACAGAAGACCAAGACAAGAAACACAAGGAACCCAAGAGTCCAGAAACAGAACTAAAACCCCAAAACACAAGTCCATAACTTAACAGGAGTCCCAAACACAAAGAAAACAGAGTCCAAAGAATACAGAACCATGACAAGAGGTACTGCAATTTCCCCATTTACTTGCACTAATTTGGCTGTACTGTAAAGCAGAAATATAGGATAGGGTAAATGCTAAAACTATTGGGAGCTGTTTGTATAATCTTGGACAGCTGAGTCAATATTGATAAAATCTAGAATAAAAAATAATACTCGAGAAGCTGATTTTTATTCAGTATGCATGACTTTTTACATATGCTTCCCAGTCATTTTTAATGCGTAGTGTTCAGTGATCACCTGCAAACATACATACATACATATGTGTGTCGGAGGTCACTCACCTGAGGAGCGGTCACCACAGATGGCACAGATGTGTTTGGTGAGCGAGAGGGGCGTGCCTGAGGGCTGGGCGGGCACCTTCATCACCCCGTTGAGGCCCAGCGGGGGCTTAATGTCCTCCGTGCTGCTGACCGAGTTCATCGGAGAGTTCAACTGGAACATCAACACACACAAACACACACACCGACAGGTCACAACGTAGCCCCCGTGAACTCAAACCAGCGACATCACACACACAAGCCGGTCACAAAGCCTTCCGTTGTAGTTATTGGATGACTTTAACTACTAAACCAGGACCAGGTCTGCTAAGTAAGGAGCAGGTACAGTTACACACATACATATAAAGACATTAAATCTGAGTGCAGTTGTGTCATGCGGACAGGCCTGAACCACTCACTGAATGCAGGATGTGAAAAGGATATTATGACTTCTAATACTGAATACAGATGGGCAGCTGTTCCAGTAGCAGTCTCTCTCTCTCCTCTTCATTGCTCCCTCTGTTTCTCTCCTCCCTCCTGTTCCCTCTGTTTCAGATCTAAATCTAGCACGGCAGGATCCTGCACCACTCCACCCCAGGAACTCTTTTATTCATGCTCTCAACAAGCCCCCCTGGCTCCCAAATGTTCAACGCTAGCATAACTCCGATGCAAAATTTAACAGTACAGCGGAATAAAGAGGCAGGCGTTTGTTTTAGCAAGAGTGCAACCGGAGCCTTAAGTCTTACTTCAATTGCTCTCTACCTCCACTATGGAAAAAGAGCTTTGATAAAATTTCATCTAAAAGTGACCTCTCTTCCCCTCTCGCTGAAAGTGGAGAGCAAGAGGGGACTAATTATTATAACTAGCTACATGCTGTTATACCGGAGGAGATAAAAGTTAGAGGGCAGGCTGTGAATTATCCTAAAACACTACATGTACTGAACGGTGCGGAAGCTAGCAAACCATTAGCACCGTCACACGAAAAAAAAAACTTGGAAAAAGGAAAAAGCACTAGTGTGCTTGACTGGGCTAACGTCAAAATGACATCAGTTAGAATAATAAACGCAAAAAATTACACTGGGGGAGAAGAGGGGTTGAGATGGCTCTTAAAAGCTCTCAAAAGTATTCAGTCCAGTGGATATTCCCCAACACACACACACACACACAGTGAGGGAGTGAGACAGAGAAACAGACTTGGCACAGCAGAGACATGGGCTCATATAGCCAGACATGTTTTTATTAAGTTACCGCACATAGATGAGACATCCGTGTCTGAAAGCGCAAACACTTCGAGGTTCTAAATATAGCTCACGCTGCAGCTGAGAGACCCCGTCTGAGTCTGCGAGGATTAGACAAGACAGATGAAACATGTTGTTCCTATAATGATGAAACTATCACGATAGTCCGAGTCAAGAGAGTACATCGTCCTCAGCTGTGTTTACAGCGATCTGCCAGAGTGCATTAGCTATGTATTGTATAAGCATTAGACATGTATACATAAAGGCAAAACAATATGCCCTGTCTCAAACACATACGGTATAGAAGTCGACCGGCTCCGAGCCAGGGAGCACATATGGAAACTGACAGTGTGGCTGCACACGCCCACCTTTTTAAACTCTCACATTACCCACAATCCTAATCAATGTTCTTTAGTGACGACGAGCCCTGGTTCTGCACACATGATGCAGTGTGCTCATGCAGGAACACGCAACGCATTTACATGCACACATACAGACACATGCATACACACAAATGCATGCACGTGCTCGCTAACAGATAATGCCCTCGCACACACACACACACACACACATTGGCCTAGTTTTTAGCATCTCATTTAAGCCTCCATCACATGAAAATGTTGAGTTCGCACCCTCAAGCTCACCCCTGGCCTGTTCTTCTCACCATGCTTTCCACACACAGATACACAAATACATGCATGAAAACACACAAACACACACACACACACACACACATATAAAGAAGTGTTCGTAAAAATCGCAGCAGTCTGTAAAGTGGGCTAGATGGGAGTGTGTTAGAAGATGGGACACACAAACATGAGCTTCACAAAACAAATTTTATGATATGCTACGATAAACAAAACATGTAGTCATGTTTCCCTGCAAGTATTGAACTTTTTTTTCAACCAACAAAGAAAATTTGTCATTATTTTTGCAATCTTCAGCTTTTGCAGAATAACAAACGAGTGGCCAGTGCAAGAGGGTTATATGTCATATAACTCTATGTCATTCAAACTGTCAAATCAGGTATCACTTGCACCACTTAAATAAACAGACATGAATATGAGTCGCATCCTCGTTCCAGTCAGCTGTTAGATGGTTCAAAATACTGTCTTGTGCCGCATACTGTAAGTAGATCTTGCGGGGAAGAAGATGGTAGTTTAGAGAACATCAACAAGATACAAAGGCGCAGACAAAGCTGTGCTGTTTGTTTGGAAACAGCTTCAGCGGCATGTGAACACACCCCCACCTTTGCACATTTACACACACGCATGCACACAGCATGAGGTCTTACCTCAGTTAAACGCCTGAGTCTAGTCTTTTCCCCTGCAGCGTAGCACTGGCAGAGCTGTCTCCTCAGCTGAGATTGTCTCTATCAAACCCTCTATCTGTCTGACAGAAAAGACTCTTCCGCTCACAATCTATTTTCAGTCAACGTGCAACTCAATCTCAGAAACATCGCTCCCTATGGTGGGGTGGGCTGGGGGCCTTTCTCTCTTTCTCTTCTGCCCAGGGCAGTGGAGGCAAGGCGGGGGATTAAAGTGGCTCAGGACTCGCTCTGGAAATAGAATACATGCCCCCTCCCCTAAAACACATACATGTGACCCTTCACAGGGAGGCATGACCAGCTGTGTGTGCGGCAGTATCTCCGGGGAAGACCCCTTCATGATCTCCTACTTACTTGCCCTCTGTGTCTTTCTCTATGGAGGGGTGCTTTGATGTGGAGTGACTGGGTGTTTTTTATTTCTTGCATATAACGTTACCCAACAGAATGAAGGAAAGATGGGAAAGAGGGGAGTTTAACATCAAGGATTTGAAATGTAGGACATAAGGTTCCCTGCAGTGCAATGTACAACGTAAGCATATGAAACCCTCCAATTGAATAACTGTGTGTTCATATACTGCAGGTGTTACATAACATGTTGTGGAGGACATTCGATTGGTACATCTAGTACAGTGGGGGTCTCAGTCTGCTGGTGGGTGTCACATTCTGCATGGAATTGATATATGTGATCGCATGTCCAGCGCAACCCCGGTGGCTTTGGCACATTGGTGTTTTTAACATGTATGGGCGGAGAATTAATACTTGCTCGATGGAGCCTGCGCCCTCCGGAGCTGGTGGCACGGCTGCAAATGTTTTCAGATTCAGTGGGTGGCTGCACAGGGAAATGCATGCACTCAATCAATCTACTGTTCAGCCTGAGATGAAATATCATTAAAATTGTTTATCTGCAAAAAAAAAAGGCATGTTACGGGTTATCTTGGTAGAAAGAGTGAGCAGAGCAGGTCCTGTAAACTATTAGTATGCTATGACAACACCCATGGTGGTGAAAAAAAAAGGAGCGCTCCCCCAAGTGAATAGAGGAGAGGAGAAAAGAACAGTGGAGACATTGGAGGCCTCTGCTTAAGACAGGCTTAGCTCGTTTCAGAGAGTCAGAGCAGAGACTTTGCTCATAAAGACACTTCAAAAGGAGACATCAAATCCTGGCGCACCACTCCTCAATGCACAACCCTCATGTGGAACTTCAGTGGTTTTCAGTTCAAGGGCACCTTTTCACAGAGAGAAAGTTATCTTCACAGTATTCTTTCATAACGCCCTTACAGAATTCTTTCATAAAGCCTTCCATTATTCAGTGGCAAAATATTAATATAAGTGTGTATAAGCCCATTGCCAGGAACGGAATGTTCCATTTTACAATCCATTATTATGGATCTCAATTCATAAACTGTATCCCTCCCTCAACCACGCTCTGCTTAAGAACAATCAATTCTGGAAACTTCAATTTCCACTTCGATTCAGCCGACTCGAAGCACGGCAACTCTCCTTAGACAGAAAATTAAAAAGCCTTTATTAAGCCTTTATTAGTTCATAGTAGAACAGTAAAGACTCTCACCAACCTACTGGCCTTCATCAGGGCTGACTGACCTGGTATACGTGTGTTCACCTGGGGCAGGTACACCGGGCAACCAACTGGTCAGCCAATCAGCAAATTTCAAAAAAGTTCCCACTAGTAAAACATGTGATATCCAATACCGCAAGAAGAAATCAAAATACAAGCACAGATCTGTATCCAAAAGAGAAACCAGACAAATTATACAAAGAATTAAACCAAAAATGTCTATATTATATGATATACTTGTGATGGGCTGTAGCCATTTTTACAGCTTGCTGATTGGCTGACTAGCTTTTTGTCCAGTGAACCCGCCCATGTGAACATACAGATGGGAAATACTAAATGCACCAGCGGGTGCATTTAGCACAGAGATCAGACATCAATATCAATCCACTGTCCTAGTTCTTTGCCCTGATGAAGGCCAGTAGGTCAAAACTTGCTGGTGAGAGTGTTCTATTATAAACCAGCCATTTAATAAAGGCTTTTTAGTTGGGTTTTTTTTTGGAGAGTTGCCTCGGTTCAAGTCTGCTGAATCACTTTGAATGTCTCATCCCCCACCAAAGAGCAACTCTTTCACTTGTTTGAAAACCAACTGCAGCAACATTGCTTAATAATTAATTTCCACTTGTTTCAATCTTAGAATTCAGAAACTAAAAGACAGTTGTCCAAAGCTGGAGTGTGTGTGTATAATCCATCAGGGACTGTGGAAGTGGAATGGACACAAATCTAATGTTGACAGGTGACAACACTTAACCAGCTGCCCCTGAGGGGACCGGCGGAGGTGAGGACAGGGATCAGTGTGATGTCACGTAATGATAACCCCATGTCACCTTTCACCCCTGACACCTCATGGCAATCACTTCCCTCTAAAAGCTAGCTTATCTCCAAGTGAGAGAAGAATGAGCAAGAACTTTCTTCTGGTGGTGGGAGACGGCATCTAATCTGGACATGTATCAACAGAGAAGGGGATTGGGTTTCACACAGGAGGTGTGTTAATGGAACTGTTCTTCTGTGGCCTTCGGGGAATGTTCATAGTTAGACACCCTTCAGGATCAATTACGGCACTGTTACAGCTCTGCAGGGCACCTGTCTAAAGACACTGGGTTCACAAACAAAGCTTCCGCAGCAGGGGTGTGAATCTGTGACTTAATGAAGGCTCAATCTGATTCAAAATTCACTAAAGTCCCATGAAATGAACTCTTATTACTTCTACTTCCTGGAAAACAATCTCTTAAATGTCGAGTTAATGCTACACCAATTTTTTCCCCTGGTTAAATAAAGGTTAAAAAAAACATTCATTGAAACTGTGTTCCTCTCCCCAACTGATATCCTGTTGGTTTATACTTTCACATGATCCCTCCCTGCATTATGTCTCACATCAACATCCTGTCATAACAGGAAACACATCAAATCAAGGAAGTAAGCTTTTCATGGGGTCTTTAAGAAGATTTTTTTTGGAGACAAGCTGTCTCATTTCCTTCAACAGTGATCGTGATGATAATATGCCATAAAGGGATAGTTTTGATAAAATTTTTGATAAAATGAATATTATTAGCCCCAGAGTGGTATGTAGGCCTATAGTGCTCTGGTCTGCTGTTTGCCTTTTGAGAACTCATTTAATGACTTGTGTCTTTGTACATAATTGACTGTACATTATATTGCTGGATCCTCTTTGTCTGCAACATATAAGTTTGTCATGATGCTATTTTTTGTCAGGTCTCTCTTGAAAAATATGATATTTAATTGGTTTCGGTGTGGTGTATAGACGATCCGCAGCCTTTAAACAAAGCTCAATTAGAGGATATTCCTCAAATATCTAGGCTCAAAAATAATCCTCACGACACAGTATCAGGCAAGATTTCAGTTCTCTGGATATTATCTTTCCACTTAGGCGGAGTAAAGAATAGTGTATGACTGGCACTCAGCTCTAATGAAACACTTTCTCTACCACGTCCCAATGGATAGAACTTAGCGGAAACAGACATTATTCAAGACAGGTTGGAGATTTCCAGCACTTACACCACGCTGTGCCACACCAGACAAAATGACTCAACGCAGCAACTGCTAGCGCTGGAGTGTGTGTGTGTTTTGACAGAAACTTTTGTTACACTGAAGAAAGGATATTAAGTCTATCAGTGGCATGAAAGGGAGAGAGCCTCACAGAAGCGGAGTGGGAATACGCACAGCGGCTTTCAGCTGTTGTCTCACCTCAGCATGCCAGTATCTTTGCGTGTGTTTGTGTAAGTGTCTTTGGCATCTATGGGAGTATGTGTGCATATCGGGGTGTGTCTGTGGCATGTATAAGTGTATTTTGGTGTGTGTGCATTTCCAGTTTTAGGTCTGTTTTTGTGTGTCTATGCCTGTGTGCACCGGCATTAATTTAGTCAACAAGAATCATGACTAAAATATTCAAAAAACACCTCTTTTGTCAAGCAAATGACAAAATTACAAAGACGGACTAAAACATCTTCAAACGTGATAACTAAAGCTAAATCTCTTATTGTGAAGACTGACAACAGTGCAACAAAACAAGCAATCACTGAATCAAGTTTGTTTTCTATTTTGGTCAAATCATATTCACGCACAATGAATAAAAGTTTGCATAGCATAAATTGTAACCTTTTCACTGCCCATATTTGCTTTCCTAGTGATTCCTAGTCTTTTGCATGCTACAGTGCAATTCATGTGTCAAATATAGACTCGGCTATTTGTGAATCTATAATTGTTTAAGGGCAGCCTATAAAAAGAATGACAGAATTATGACTAAATTAAAATGACACTGAGTACAGTCAGAGGTTTATTTGACCTAACAGTAACGAGAATACATCAAAATGAATGACTAGAAGTGTTAGTCACACTCTGACAAAAAAGCAAGACTAGGCTAAATCCGAAAATGTGTGTCAAAATTAACACTTGCATGCATGTATGTCTGGCTTTGTGTTTGTTTATAGCTATAAGTATGTATATAAATGTTTTTATTTACTGGGCATTTGCATAGCGTGTGCAACTGCGTTTCAGCGTGTGTTTCTCTCAGGGTTCGTGTGTCTATATGTGTGTGCATGAGCATAAGGGTTGTTTTTATAGGAAACACCGCTCCTCCTGTGGGCACCATGCAGTCTGCCGCTGACAGAGCAGCTTTCACAACCCCAAAGTCACTCTGTTCTCACGCCAGTCTTCCCCGACTTTCCTTTCTCTTTTCAATCTCTTCCTCACTCCATAAATCCTTCACCGTGTATTTGTACTGCAGCCGCCTGCTCCCCCCATTCCTCTGCTCACCTCAGAGACGAATCAGCACTTTCACCATCGCTAACCACCCTCATGCACACACACACTCAAACACACACACACATCCCACAAGCAAGTAAACACACAAAACAGAAACATACTACACACATGCAAAATAACACACATGCACACAAATGTATAAAGAGCATACACATAAGTACAAGTTGCACCTAGAGTATATAAATACACAACTATAACACGAATATCATAAGAGCAAACTGTGTGAAGCCAATACGATGATCATCACTAAGTGATACAGCAATAATATCCAAAGATTTACTTCTCATTATCATACCAGTAACATACTTTATTTTTATTTTGCCTGAACAAATTTGCGCCACAGTAATCAAACCAGCGACGATTAGATTCCCAGGCATGAACCTCCACCCTAATTCTGAAGTAATAAACAGCAACCTTTATAAATAACAATTTTGCGTAATGAAATCCCCGCCCGGCCCCTTTATAGACGGATACGCCAACAGAAATCTTGCCTGCTGCTTACTTGTATTTTCCAAACATTTTTTTTTTTTAGATTAAGCCTGAAACTCATATTCTAATCACGGCCCGCCTGGAGAAAATACAGCAACTGTAAGATACTGCGTCCTCATTACAACTAAATATCACTACGCTCTTATCTTACAACAAGAAACTCAAAAGTGGTCTTCAGTGAAATAGAGCCGACTATTTCCAGAGCCCCATGGGTTTTGCGCTATCAAATGGATTCCAAGTTTAGCAGGAAAAAATTTTTAGGGTCAGAAGGATAATTGAGAACTATGTAGTGGAATTAAATTGCCTCCACCCACAGTATACAATACATAGCAGGAGGTTAATTTACATGGTTGCGATGTACAAGTGGAATATAGATCAGCTAAGAGTTAAACAAGACCCTGGTAATTACAGGATATGATGTTATACCTAATGGGAGGTTAGGAAATGAATGCTGATGAAAAAAGGCAGCTGATACTTAAGTGTTCTTCATTAGAGAATACAAATAGTCATGAGTTTTAAATAGCAGCTAATCCTTGGACGAAAATAAACCGTATAAACTTATTTTATGACAGTCTCCTGAGAACTGAGTTGGTTTTGGTACTTACTTTGTTTACTCCCCTGAGGGTGTGGTGGAATTTCTAGGGTTAACGATCCACAAGTCTGAATGCACAAACGCTGCAAAAATAAAAAATCATTTGGAAAAATACGCTCTGGTGCATGACTTTTTGCTCTTTTCGTTCCCTCCTCCCGCACATTCAGGATCTTGTGAACGTGAAAAAGACTATCACTATGTTTTCTTTGTCAGAGCCCGTATGACACAGTATCAGGCCAAGCTTCCCACCTGTCAAACTTAGGTAAAACTGTATTAGTAAAGTATTCTTAGCGTTTGTTTTAACTTTTCGGAGTACCAGATGGGTGGGGTACACTGCAGCCTGACAGTTCAGATGTGAAAAGCGAATTGTTAATCACAGAAAAAACATACAAACCTGATTTTCAGACATTTTCCCATGAATAACTACATTTTAAAATAGGATGACAACTCCAGAGGTATTTACAAATAGTAGCTTGTCTATTGTATCTTTTAAGACAATCTAGCCCAATTTATGAACACTTATTTTGGTTATTTACTTTACTGCAGTGGTTCAGTGGCTTAAGTCAATTTGGCTCATAAGCTAAAAACACCATTTAAAGACCATCTGGGTGTTCTTGTTTGATTATCCAGTGATAAAACGGCCATTATTTCCATTGTCCATTGGTAATTCCTCCAGCAATTAACTGACCAGCATTTCCATAGTCGAACCCTGTCATCCAGTTTCCATTGTCCAATAGTGAATCAATCCACAAGCGATCCACTAATATTTCCATTGATCATTATCAAGTCATCCAGTGATTCAATGACAGATATTTCCACTGTCCATTGGTTTGCCCTCCAGCAATCCACTGGAAAGCATTTCCGCTGTCCACTAGCAAGCCATCCAGGGATTCATTCCCGAGTATGTCCATTATCTGCTAAGTCACCTGCATAGTATTTCCATTATACCAAAAATGTATTGGTACTTCATTAAATAGTCCAGTGGTTAAACAACTGGTATGTTAAATGCAATTAATTCACTAGTATTTATACTGTCCATTAATTAGTCCAGGAATTATCTAACATTTTTATTGTCCAGGAATGTGTCCTCCAGGATGTTCTAGTGTTTCCAAAGTCCACTGAGTGATTAATCAACTCCGTCGTCCACAAGTGCATCATTGAGTGGTTAATGGACTGGCAATTCCATTGTTTATTAGTTCATCGTCCAGCGATTAATCAACTGGTAATTCCATTGTCCAGCAGTAAGATATCCAGCAGTCATCTGGCTAGCATCATCCAGAGATAAATGTCCATCACTGACGACTAATCAACTAGTATGTCCACTTTCCAAGAATGCATCTTCCAGTAATTTTACTAGTTTTCCCATTTTACATCACTCAGCAAGAATCATCCAGTAGTTCCAGTGTCCAAATAGTGACATAGTGAATATACAGTGAATAGTCCCTTAGTCCATTAGTAAGTCCACCAGTGATTAATCGATTAGTATTTCCACTGTTGAATAGCATGTCATCCAGTTTATTTCCACTGTTAAATAAACTTACTCATAGACTAATCAGCTGATATTAACCAGTGGTTAACTGACTAGTGTTTCTTTTGTCAGACAGTACACAAACCAGCAATTAGCTTTTTTTTTTCCTTTGTCCATCCAGCAGTGAATTCACAAGCATTTATGTTGTCCACAAGTACGTCTTCCAGAGATTAATCAGCTATTATGTCCTCTGTCCAACCAGACATGACTCAGTGAGTGATCGATTAGTGTTTTCATTGTCCAGTAGTACATCCAGCAATTAATTGAGAATGTCCATTGTCCAATAGTGCATCATTCTGCAAGTAATCCACTAGATATCCACAGCAAGCCATCCAGCAGTCCACTGGTCCATCATCCAACGATTATTGCACTGGTAACTTCCAATTTCCAACAGAAAACCATACAACTATTAATGAAATAGTATTTTTGTTGTTTACTAGAACATCATGCAGCGACTAATTAATTGGTTGTTGTTTTTTTTCCACTGTCCACAACCGAGTGACTTACTGACTAAAACCTCCAGGAGAATGTCATCCAGTGATTAATCAGCTTGTGCCAATGTAAACCTGCACTGTAAACCACATAAACAAGAAGTGGAGCTGATCAGCCCAACAACCGGCCCTCTGCCTTTAAGCCTTTAAGTGTTTGGAAGTGATGGCACTTACCTGCTTCTTATGTCCCTCCAATGGAAAACCCATGCATTACGTTTTGGTCATGTTTATTTTCATGTGTGTGATTCAAGGAATTAGACCACCAGACCTATTTATATATCCCCAAAGATAAATTTGTTTATCCATTTATCTCTTTGCTCTTTCTGCTCACTATGTAAAGTTCAACCATATTTTGTTAGGAAAAAAAAAACTGTCAGCTGAGCATTTTTAATCCCCCAAACCACAAACAGTCTCTAGAACATGATGTAAAATAAAACATTTTAATTTCACACTTGTTTGTTGTATGACATTTCTATTTTAAAATATTTTTTCTGTGGATGTTTTCTTTTCAAAAGTGCAGGTTAGGATTTCTGTTCATCTTATAAATAACTAAACCTGACATCTTCAGGAGCTGTAAGAAAAACCAGGAAGCTGCTTGCCTGTGAGTAGACTTTGGCCAAATAATATTTTCAACCCTTCAACCCTTCAGTTCATACTACATACAAGTGTCAATGTAGTTGTCAGTCACAGTTAAGTTCTGCCAAAAAAAAATGAATAAATAAATAAAATCAGGGCCTGAGAAGCTTTCTTGTATCTCTCCACAGTATGTGGCGAGTATCTGGCACCTCAGCAGGCTAAAACAAACATTAAAAAGTATTTCCAAATACTATTTGACCCACGTCTGCCTCCTGTATCCCATCTTCTACCACACTCCCATCTAGCCCACTTTACAGACTGCTGCGATTTTTACGAACACTTCTTTATACGTGTGTGTGTGTGTGTGTGTGTTTGTGCATTTCTTTTCTTTACTAGTGCACAGTGCAATGTGGGAGAACTGCATTCATCCATTCAAACCTGTGTGTGTGTGTGTGTGTGGGTGTGTGCATTTGTGCATGTGTGTGTGTCTTTTGTGTATTTCATGGCCAACAACTTATTGTGGAAAGCTACAAGTTCTACCAGGTGTGACATCAGAGAGAAAAAAGAAAAAAAAAAATCAGTATTAGTCATAGAGTGTTATTACGCTTCAAGGGTACGGCGCCGTCCGTGTGTCCGTCAACAGATCGACTTGAATGGCTGTAAGATCACACCACCAGATGCAATCAAAGCCCCCAAGGCCTTATCTGAGGGTTTAAAATAAATGTGTGCCCCACGAGGCATTTCAGTGGCAGGGTCTGCAGGCGGCGGGCAGGGGATGTTCTCTGAAACTCAAACCAAGTGTTGTTGTTTCTGCTGCGCTCTGCGGCCCCACACGCAGCACACACAGGGGGGCAATGCGGTATTAAACTACATACGCTCCGACCGGATCAGGCCTGAAGCACTGCTCTCCGACAGAGCGAATGAAGTCAAGTGCAATTAAAGGAAAATTCCGACCGAAAACACACTGACACTATTTTAAATCTTGTTACTGGCAATTCAAATTGTGTTCAAATGGTGTTTCTTGTTTGATATTGTTTTTTTTTTCTTATTCTGAGGCCAAAAGTGAATCTAGTCACAACACAGAGAGATATTCTCTGCACAGCTACAATGGTGTTTAATGAGGAAAAAAAAATCGACAATCTAAAACAGAAACTTAAGCAGCCAGGTTTCGGCGTCAACCCAAATAAAAAATAAAAGAACAAGGGCTTCATTCATTTAAACAAACCTACAGGGTGAAATTCAGCATAGAAGAGGGAGAACTCACTTCTGTCTCCCATTAAGCTCCACTCTGTAGCTGCAGCTGCTTTCTATGTGTTTTGCGCTTGGCGGGTTTACCAACGGAAAAACCGAGTTACACCCTAAAACAACAACAAAAAAAAAAAAACTGCACCGGGAACGCAATGCAAGTCACCAAATCCCTGTTTTGAAACAGCGTTAATCTGTTTTTATGGTGGAATTTTCCTTTAAGCAAAGTAAAGTAACACAAAGATACTCATAGGAGCATAAATGTAAGTGCTGTTGCTCTTCCCTTCATTAGGCCGTGCTGGGAAAAAAAAAAAAAAAAAAGAGCAAACTGCTTGCAATTGCTACCTGGAGACAGCGCTGGCTATGAAATCTTTTTCCCCATCCATTTGAGGGTTGATTGACGTTGCAGGGAGCGTTAACTGCTCTCCTGAGGCCCTACACACGGCCCCATTGTGTGCCCATTAGGGCCATGCCACCATGATGTCATGCAGAGTGACTACACTGAGGTCCATCAAAGACCGGAGTGGAGGAATGGAGCTTTATTACTCCCACACAGGAAGGGGCTG
>OMLF01036918.1:0-15628 GCA_900302615.1 Holocentrus rufus | reverse complement strand
CTCTCTCTTGCTCCCTCTCTGTGTTTCTCTCTCTGTGTTTGTCTCCCAGGTGATGTTCACGGAGGAGGATGTGAAGTTTTACCTGGCAGAGCTGGCACTGGGACTGGACCACCTGCATGGCCTGGGCATCATCTACAGAGACCTCAAACCTGAAAAGTAGGAGAGCAGAAACACACACACACACACACACACACACACACTCACAGGCACACACACATGAGCAAACTACACTTACATAACATGCATCCGCCTCAGAAGTCTCATGCACAGGACTGGCATGTACAGGCGTATACTAGGACACATATAGACACCTACACATAGTACTGTAAGTGAGTCATGAAGACCATAAAGGAAAAACAATGAAAGAAGGCCTGTCCCTGTGTAAAGAGCTGATACTTGCAAACACATACACTCACACACACACACACACCCATCCCAGCCCTGCTCAAGCTCTTCACATCCCCCCAAAACATATCGGTTGACCCAAAGAATTGAGGTGTGTATGTGTGTGCGCACATATTCAAATGTTCCGGTTCTTCACAACACACCTTCATCCCCAGGACTTGGCCTCTGCCTCTTACTGCAGAGAGAGGTGAACTGATGGAAGAAGGAAATCCAGGATGGGAGCTGAGAATTTCCAGCACTACCGACGGCTGGTGTCGTGTTGCCATCTGAACTCCTGGCTAGTAATCACAGCTAAGCACCAGCCACTGGCTAGTAAATTAAAACATGGACGTCTACTTCAGGATGCATTGTGTTAGTGGTGTAAAGTGGAGGAAATTATTACCATGCATGGTAGAGGTGGCAGAGTTGTTCATATTCTGGTTGTTTTGTTAGAAGTCCATATGAAGAAATAGGTCACTGCAGCCACATATCACACATAAAAGATGCAGAGGGGAGTCTGGGAACTTTCTCTCTTCTCTTGAACGGTAATATGTGAGAACAAGTGAAATGTGTGAAATATATTTGTATGAATGTGCATATGTGTGGGTGTGCAAGACTATAATCATGTATTTGAGTGTGATAAGGTGAAACGTAGAATGTTGCTCAGCAAAGGCAGAGTTTTCATGTATAACGCTACAGCCTTGAGAGGGTTTATTGTGTGCTAAGACAGAACCAGACCTGGACTAAATGGAGTAAATAAGTATTTTAATTGTATCTTCTTTTTTTTTTTTTAATGGACCTCAAACTATTGAAACTGAAGTCAAAAATTGCCCACCGCGTACTGAAAATATTCACACCGTGTTTCCCAGTACTCGGTTTCCTTTTTAAATATTGATCTGACTTGATAAAAAATACATTGGTGCCAAAGTATGAACTTTGGAAAGTTAAACTTCTCCAGTCATTTGATGACTTTCAAAGGCTTGAATCAAATGTTAAAGAGCAGGTGAACACATAGCCACCCAAACTACTTCAAATATTTGAAAGCATTTTTTAAATTTATATTTGTTTCTACTATGAATGTGTGTAACATAATATGAAAATGTATCTCATGTTGGCCATGGCACAGCCCCACTATTTGTTTTTATTTTCCAGATTTGTATGATAGCTTACTATCTGAAATCATGTACAGGTCCAACATAACCAAAGATTTTAATACTAATGTTCTTTCATTTACCTGAAAAGTTACTTTCAGTTATGTGCAGTTACTTTTGACTCATCATACAGCTGAACGTACATGCCACTGAATCAGGGACAGGGTTCTTTGATTTTGTTTGGTCTTATTTTATTTTATTTTATTTTATTTTATTTTATTTTATTTTTATCAGTCTGTCACACTTGTTCCCGGTCCCATTTTTATTTATTTTATTTTGGTTTTTGGCTTGTTCATGATTTCACCATCCGGTCTCTCTGTTTGGGCTATTTAATGCCTACTTAGTGGCGTATAAGTGCAGACACACTGGGCCTCATTTATCAGTATGTTCGTAAATGTTTAAGTTTCCTCCTATATGTGTTGCTCCGCATTAATCGGATAATTGGAGCTGTGGCATTTCCTGCATACCCTCATGTGTATGTTGATAAATGCTAACCAATTGTGAACTGGAAGCACATCCACACGACCTCAATTATCATACATTTTTCGTGTGTAAAAATCGATATGAAGGAAACACAAAAAAAAAAAATAAATAAAATGTATGCTGCTTGATAAATGAGGCCCAGTGGCTGTAATGGAGGTTAGCTGTACCAAGTAGAGGAACACACACACATACATCACACATACCTTGGTGGGTACACTGGAGTGTGAAACTTCACATTGGAGACAGATGACAGGAGACAGGGGACTCAGTGTCCTCTGTAGAGCAGCCTAGTTGAACACACTCAATCTCTCTCTCTCTCACACACACACACACACACACACACAGTCCCATAACTCCTCAACAGAAAATAGAGAGCTCGATGCCAGGGCAGCAGCGTCCTTGAGTGTGATATCTAGCTGTCATATTAGCACAACACTTCACCTCTACCTGTCACTGCAGTTACACACACACACACACACACATGCACCAGGAGGATGACATGCAAGTACGCAAAACCCATACCTCACTTTTACCTCTCTAGACACACACTCTTACACATACACAGGCAGGGAATGGTAAAAATATATATATATAAAAAAGCCCATACCTCACCTCTACCTATGCATGCACATCCACTCACTCACACACACACACACACACACACACACCAATGTACTGTATACATAATATATATCATGTATATTCACACTGTTTCTACCAGGGAGGAGGTCTACAGCCATTATAACTACAACTAAAACAGGATTTTCACCTTTTTCAATACTTAGGTGTGTGTGTTGTGGAGGAACTATTTGTTTCTTATCATGACTCTCACACCTCTAACAGTCTTTGATGAATTGTACAGTAACACACACACGCATTCAGACATACAAACACCCCTCCCCTTTCTGAAATCGACGATAATCTGACACATTTGGGCATCCATCTGTATGAGAGCGTGTCTGTGACTTACCCATTTTGGACTTTGGGGATCCTGTACTTCAGACACTGAATTCAAACGAAACAGAAAGAGCACTTCCTGTTTCAAATTCCGTAACCCTGGCATCCCTGCCCAAGTCAACCGGGCGTCCTGACTTCAACATCTGGTGCTGGAGTTTGTTATGTAGTAAAATCATGTGTATGTTGTTGTGTAAAGTACAGCAAAGCTTCAATGATCCAAACCTCAAACTAACTGGGTGATTGAACGGGTGTACATGTGGCAATGCAAACATGTTTTGGATACTAATGCATTGTTGAAATTTGACCTTTGCCTTTTACTGAGAGGTTTTATGACAGCCCTTGTCTCATGAATCTGTGGTCTCTAGCATTTAAATATCGGTGCAGAATTAGTTCAGGAATTCTTGCTGTTGTAGCCTGATAGAAATTTGGGTGAGATTCATTTTTTCCAAATACAGCGCATGAGGCGGACTAGACTTGCCTCTCCTGTTTGTTATGTCTTTGTGTGTAAGGGTGTTTAGACAGACTTGCAGTAGGAAAGAAATACAAGCTAAACACACTAAAGTGAAAATTCACTATAAGAGAAACCATGTGTTTTTCATATGATCTGGACTAGGAATTTCTACTGTTGCTCTGGATAAAAGCAACAGCAAAATGCATATATTGCATTATGAAAAAGGTACAGATTTATCAATATTGGTGATGATAAACAAGTCACTCCTAAAGCTGGAGTAAAGAGCAACAAGGCTCTAATCTGTTATGTGGTCCTGGCACAACCTGCCGTTCTGCTGTTAATGAACTGGGAGATCGACTTTGCAGACCCATTAAATGTCCGTTTGATTTCCAGCATCCCTATTAGCTTTGTTTTATTGGAGTGCAAACAAGTTTGAGCCAGAAAATGTGGCCGCATCCCCATCAGATCTGACTCAGCATTCCAGATGTCATGTTTCCAGTTCAACCAAATGGCTCCAAGACTGGCAAACATCTTATTCCCAGCAGCATCTTGAAGAGTCTTGAGTCTGGACTGAACTGCCCAAGATCATAGGAATAACATTTGGCTTCTTTTTTCTTCTATGGATATCCCCTTTAAAGGCTTTTGATTGTTGTGATTGTTTTCTAATGTAGTGCCGTGTGAGGACTCAGTAATGTATTTCAGAACAGTGGCTTGCAGTGCCGATTAGAATTCACGCTTTAGGCGAAAACCTCTCCTCCAATCTTCCAAAATGCTATATATTCATTTGAGAAAACGATTATGACATGATAATCATTATTCAGTGTCGCAAAAATATGGAGGATCAAGTGAAGTCTTAGACATAACGTCATTTTATCAACAAAGGACACAAGTTCCCTTCTGTCACCATCCACTGCCCTTTAAAAAGAACCATGTTTTAGTTTTAATTTTGGTGCTGTAAATGTTTTTAAATGGCTATTTCATTTTGGAAGGAAACATCACCTTTTAGTTCTGTATATATGCACGGTAATGGCCGCATCGGGGCTATGTCTCACTCATATGAAACATTTCTTGGACTATTTTTTTTTTTGTGTGTGTCACTGCTGTTTCAGGAAATTGTAAATTGACGGTTTTCAATGTTTATTCCCGAGCTGAAGGTCTGTGTGGTTCTTCTACAAGGTGCAAAATGTTCAAACAAAAAAACGCACGGCCATCCAAATCCCCGAAGAAAGCTCACTTTGAAGATGCGCCTGCAACCGCAGGATAGTGTTCCTTCTTATCTGGCTAACGCAGCATCACACTGACTAATGAATGACACACCAAACGCTCCAATCGTAGGAGCAGTCATTTATATTCAGAGATAATGTCAAAGGTTTGGGATATAAGGGCTGTGTGGCTGACTGGGGGAATGTTCATGGGGTCTTCACTGTGGTCTGTGTGTGTGTGCCTGTGTGTGTGTGTGTGTGTGTGTGTGTGTGTGTGTGTGTTCATGTGCGTTGTGTTTGCATACCTCCCTTTGTGTGGGAGCTAACAAGATGAACTGATGGTGGTACTTATACAATGCACATATTTGAGTGAAAAAGGGGGTTTACAGAATGCTTCTGTTAGTCAAGGGATCTTTTAGGCTGCACAAAGCAATATCACACAGACTGTTGACTTTTCTGTTGCTGTTTACCCGTTAATCTGTTGTTTGGGGATCAGGGCAGGAGCGTCAATGTAGGGGCAGGCAGGCTTATCGCTTTCTTTTTTTTTCTCCTTTGTGAGTGAGAGTGCACATATATATTGACAGTGTAACTGCATTAAATTATTTATCCAAAACCGACGGTCTTCTTTTGGTGCTTTTCTTTTGGGGAAAAGACAGAGAGGGAGGGGGGGTGGAAGAGAAAGGCAGGGGGGAAAAAATACTGGAGAAAGAATGAGGGACACAAAGAAGCAGAAAAGAATGTGGGACAAAGGCAAGGAAAAATGTATTTGTGAAGCACTTACAATAAACAGGCTGGTAAAATGCTCTCAAGAGAAAAAAGATAAAAGCAAGCAAGACAGAGCAGAACATCAGGCACATCACATGCTGGAAGCACAAGAAACAGAAAGATACTTGCTGCTCATATCGGACTTTGTGCATGGCTGTTCATATTAATGCAGTACAATCTATATGAATATTAACTGCCAGCAAAGCTTAAAAAGTGCTCACATTTGTTTGTCTACATTTCTCCAGCTAGTTTCAAACACATTTTTGTCACAGTATGAATCTTTGAATTGTTAAAATTAAAGTGTTTACTCAAACACCAATCAACTCAGTAAATTACTTTTCTTTTTCATTGTTGTGTTGTGATTTTAGAGAAAGTACAATGTAACACCACTCCAGGTAAGACTTGATACTCCTGAACTCGTGGGGAGAAAAAATATACCCCGACTACTGGAGATGTAGAGATCAGACAAAGTACAACAATGGAAGCACCCATGGAGGAACACATTGTAAATGTTAAACAACCAACTACAAGGCAATGATAGTCTTTCCTGCATGACATTAAAATAAAACACTATATCATGTTGTAAAGCCTATTTCTTTGTTGGCACCTGCCACACACACACACACACACACACACTAGTTCCAACCTCCCACTGTGAATGGAACGCAGAAAACGTTATTTAGTTTGGGGATAAACAAGTCTCTCAAATATACAAAAATGTAAACAATTAAAAAAAATCCATTTGCTTACACAGCTACTGTATATTTACAGTTTTTACATTTTCAAAAATGTTAAATTGTTTTTTTTTTTTTCATGGGAGTGGTTTTGTTGGGTATACCTCCATAAATAAGTATCTGCAAACTGTTTAATTAAAGTTTGCAGTGTTTTCAATGACAGAGCCTTTGGCATGCCTCTATTTGTGAAATGCTTTGCAAAAGATTTTATTTCATGCAGTTTTTCTTGTATGGATGTTTGTGCTCCTATCTTTTGTGCGTACAGTATATAGACATGGTTGTGGTTGTGTGTGCATGCTGCACTCAGTTGTCGGACTTGTGTCGTGGTAGCTTGTCCAACCTGCAGTGAACTTTCCAGGCCTTCTTTCTTTAGCCTGGCTATTTCGGTGTGGATCTATGAAGCTCAATGACTAGAAGACCAAGGTTAGAAGTTCAGCTCCCACTCGGCCCAAACATACTGAATATACTCACACTTGCTGGACTTGTTAAGATAAGTTTAAAACCTTAAGGCGCGCAGGTACATAAAAACACCTGTCAAATCGCAAATGTTAAACAGATCATAGGTGCATTTTCTGTCAATGCTGGACACAAAAGAACGTTCTGCCGATTGTGTGTGTGTGTGTGTGTGTGTGTGTGTGTCATCTGTCGGTCTGGTTGTGTGTGTGTGTGTCAGGCAACCTTACACCAGGCTGAGTGGCCAGAGCTTTATAGATCCAGACAGAAATAGCCAGGCCGGAGAAAGAAGAGAGGAATAGGGGGAAAGATGGAGAGGAGGAGGAGGAGGCGTTGACGGCAGAGGAGAAGGTGGAGGTGGAGCAGAATAGCACAAGGGCACTAATATTGTGTGTATTTATAGTGGAACAGGAGCCGTCCTTTTCCCCTGATCGATGCAGAGGCGGGATGTCACGTGACCTGTCGACAAATGACAACCTGCTGTGTGTGTGTGTGTTTCTGTGTGTGTGAGTAAATGGGTCAGTGAGGAAAAAAGAGCAAGGCAGAAAAGTTGGGGGAGTCCACAATAGTTCGAACCTGCAAGAAAAGCATAAGTGAATGAAGTTATGACAGAAGAGGACTAGGACATAGTTTTGAGTCTATCATTAGGTAATATAGAGTGTAATATACTGACAGCTTGCTCCAGGCCATTTCTTTTTGCTCTAAATACCAACAGAATGAGCAGCATATTGAGTTTTAGTGCAACATGCCCTTAGGAAATAGTCTTTCACTTGAAGATGGATTTACTGTTTGCCAATACATTTGACAATTCTGTTTGTCTGTATTCTCCACATATTTTCCACCAGATTGCAGAGTTGGAAATGAATTTGTTAGGTTGATTAGTACACATTTTCCTTGAGGATCGCACAATCAAAGGACTTGATAATGTGGTTTGGGGAGGAAAAGCACTCAAAATCATCTTTTATAAATGCTCAACTTTTGTCTCTGATTTCCCGTGAGTCTCGAAGGCAACCTTTTCAGGCAAAGGGAACCCAACAGCGAGCCACATGAATGCTGATGTGGTCCAAACATAATTGAAGAGCAGGGCAGAATACCAAAACAGTTTTTTTTTTTTTACACTTCAAACAGTTTTCCATTGATCCAGTTTTTTCTCTTAGTAGCATGTACCATTTAGTACAAACTTAATTTTACAATTCTGATGTTTTGAGTTACTTCCCAATTTCCCAGAACACAAGATTTGACTTATCTAAGAAACCTGGCTTTGATCTTTGAGGCTGGTGAATTGTACATTGTGTCATTAAACAGGATTTAAAGCAGGCTGATCCAGTAAAAGATCTGGCTAAATTTAAAAGTGGCTCAAAACTGACAAAAGCCCTCAAGCTATTAATTTACAAGCATGCAGTAGCATCATTTGCTGAACACAAAGTAAACAGATTTCCACCTGGTCACAAAGTTCTCTGCACGGTTCCTTTTTTCTAGGATCTATATTCAGGTTGAGAGACCTGCATAGAGATCTGAATCATTTTCATCACTCAGTGCGGTATCAAAAAGCATATAGACACTATTTCAAATGGACCAGGCAATTGTGATAGTGAATTACACCTATTACTTTGCATTCATACATTCAGCATGCATGAAGTGAGTGTCCTGGACAAGATGGTTATACTGAATAGAGTGGCATGCATTACATAAGCAGTGTATGTGTATATGTGTGTGTCCATGTTGGAAATCAGATAGGAAACCATCACCACCAAGTGGCCTAAACTCACTCACACCACCAGGACACCTTTAATCTGATGATTTTTCTTTGGTCTGAACCACAATGGTAAAAGTTTACTTTGATGCATTTTGCTATTTGTTCTGACTTGTTTCTTGTCATGCTGCCCAATTCCAAGTGAAGCAGGGCTCACTTGTCTCAATGAAAAAATCGCCCTAAAAATAATTCAAATGAAAAGGTATTAGCCAATATTTTGGTTGCATTCTAGACTAGTGAGAAGAGCTTGCCATGTAAACAAAAGATGACTGACTCAGTTCTAATAACTGAGTCAGCAAGACACTTAAACACTACTTGCTCAGTCTTCATAAGCTGCTCTGGATAAGAGCATCAGGTTAATGCCTAAAGCTGACTGTTAAAATCAATGTTTGTATTCAATTAATGCTGTACCACAAACACATGAATCAAATAATACCACATGCATTTGTTTTAGGGTGGATTTTTGCTTTAACAGAGCTTTATCACAGCAGCCATTTTGACAGGAAATAGCAGGTAAACACAGGTGTTACTAATGACATTAATGAAGGTTCTGTTCCATTTAAGTGTAGTAGAGTCTTTCCAGTGGGTTAGCATGAACAATAGCAGGGCCCTGTCTCTGTTAGACCTAAATGGAACAGAACCTTTGTTAATGTCATTAGTAACACCTGTGTTTACCTGCTATTTCATGTCAAAGTGGCTGCTGTGAAAAAAAAGGTCCATTCAGACTACCCAACAAATTCTTGTGGTGCTGTACTGTCAGGAGAAATCTTTTCTCACCATCCTGCCGCTTACACAGTTACATGGACAGTCCTCACATAAGGACACTATCGCCACCAAGTGGTCTGCATCTGACATGTTGAGCAGTTATTCAGTAATCACCATCCTTCATCTGTTCAGCCTGCATCAATCCTGCACTAGCACTGCGGGCAGTTCAGTTCAATAGAATCAGATTGCTGTATTGTGTGACACTTGAGAATAATGAAATGCACTGAGTTAATGGTGAGTGAAATGCAATAATTCAGTAATCAAATATCTGTAAATAAACAGTGCAGCCTTCGAAAGCCTGCAGAAGAGGGCAGACCTGTCTGTCTGTCTGTCTATCTATATATGTGTATGTTAACCATGTGCAGCTGGTGTTTGCAACAACAGAAAATGAATACTGCTACAATCTGAAATCGGGTCATTTTAGTGGAGCTGCATTGTATTATGTGTTATTCATCTCCCACCCCCACCCTCTCAGACAACTCCCTGCAATGACCTCAATTTGACCCTTAACCTTTATTAAGTTTATTAATCTCAATAAAATAAAATGGAAAAACAGGCATGAAGGTGGCCAATAACACATTTCCATGGCATGATTCTCTTACGACTGGTGATTACTTAGTGAAAATATAAAGGTCATTCTTACTTGAAAGGCAATAACTCACATTGTACACAACCAAATATGGGGTCTTACAGGTAGCTACACTTTGGTTTAGTGTAGTCATAAAGTGGCTGTCTCTTTATCATAGCACCTTTCAAACCCCAGTTACAAAGGAATAAAATATAAAAACTGATAAAATCAAAAGCAGGACCAATTATAGCATAGCTAAAAATACAATGGACCCATAAAAGGGAGGACAAAACAATTCCTAAAAGGTCACCGCATACAAGTGAGCACATAAACGTAAATTTTAAGAGATGATTTAAAGGATGATACTGATGTAACCAGCCTACACTCACCAGGCAAGTTACTGTGATCCTTTGTGGCCAAGAATAGAGTGCCTCTTGTTATTAACAGGGACCTCTTGTTTTTAATCTGACAACCCATTGGAACCTGTTTGTGGACCTCATACTGTGTCAGCAGGTCTGTGATATAACTTGGTTACAGAGCTATTCATTTTATAAGTGATCAATAAAATGTTAAAATCCATTCTTACAGGTAACCAAGGTAAAGTTGCTTAGGTTAAGATTGTGGTCTATGTGGTCTTAAGATTGAGGTCTATGTCTTTGGGTGTTGGATGTTGAAAGGACACTCAAGATTTTGGCATCTTCTACTGAATCTATTCAGCAAGAGTAAACAGAAACAGCTGGCAGAACAGTTTAACTTGATCCAAAGGAAAGTGATAAGAGGTTGGGCCAACGAATAGGCGCTTTGAAATGAAGTCCAGCCAGAATCCAGCCAGCATTTCTTCAGCACCATGGAGAGCACCAAGTGTCAATCAACCTGAGATACCGGCTGGCCCTTTTTTCCTCCTTTCCAATCAAATGTGAACAGAATTTAGCTAAATGCAAAATTACCAACAAGGTCAGAGTTAATCTGAAGCCAAAAAGTGTTACAAAAACTAGTATTGTGTGTATAAAAGCACACAAAAGGACTAGACCCAGTGACGTATCCGGATATACGCAAACGCGTAAAACGTGCAAAATACAAAAATGGCCGTCGGGGAACAGTTTCAGGCAAGTGCTCTTGTATTTGCGTCAATATTCCACATGTTTGCGAGACAAGCAATGCTTTTCCGGTATGTTTTTGAATCCGAAAGACGCATCGCTCGCATCAGAAGAGACTGTCACTCTCAACTGAGCAGAAGCAGAGACAAATTTGAAGCGGATCGGCACAAACGGCTGAGGCGCTACCGGAGGCTGAAGGCTGTGGCGTTCCAAGTGTGTCTGCAGCAACAGGTGGAAAGGAAGCTGTGGAAACGGGAGTGGACACACGGCCAGGCGTTTTGGACCAGCGTTTTGAACAAGTTCGACGACGACCAGTGGAGAGAGCACTTCCGCATGTCTCGAGACACATTTGAGTATGTGTTGGAGCTCCTGGAGCCAGCGCTTAGCAAGCAAACTACCAACTGGCGAAAACCGCTGGAGCCTCGACAGAGACTGGCAATTGTTTTGTGGTGGTTTGTAACTCCGAGCGAGTACCGGAACATAGCGTGTCTGTTTGGTGTAGGTATCTCCACAGTGTGTGTGTTGGTCCGCCAGGTGACAGCAGCCATAAAGAGCACCCTTCTCAAGCGTTTCATTTCCCTGCCAACAGGAGAGCGGCTTCAAAACACCCTGCAGGGCTTCACAGATCGGGGGTATCCTCTGTGTGCCGGGGCCATCGATGCAACGCACATACCTGTAATCGCGCCCAAAGGTGACCCTAGCACCTATTACAATCAAAAAGGGTGGCACTCTGTTGTGCTGCAAGCTGTTGTAGACCACAACAACTGGTGAGTTTGTGCAAGCTGCGCTGCAAGTGGCATTATTTAATGTCCTCGTGCTTTTTCTTATCTTTTGTCTATATCTTATCTTGCAGATAATATTGACATATTCGTGATGTACTGCACATGCATTCATATCCAAAGGCAGTTTCACTAGTCCCCTCATGGGAATGATGAAATCCATTAAGTTATATAAAAAAATGTACACTAAAAAAACGCCCAAGTTCATAAATAATTTGGCCATCACAACGAAAAAGAATTCATATGATTACTAAATATTGCATCAGTTTCTAAAAACATTACATTATTCCTCTGTTTTCTTAGTTGGGGTACAAGTTTTATTAGTTTTATCTAAGGAAATAGTACAATATCTAGGCCCAATAAGACTGTCATCTGACATCCTTAGTGTGCTCATGTTATTACATACATAAATCTATATATTAGTCAATTTCTGTTCAGCACTTTGAATTGCACCGAGTGTATTAAGATGTACTATATGCTTGCCTTGTTATTCAGTTGTGATCTATTCATGTTTCATATCTTTTAGTTTTACAGATATATATGTGGGCCAGCCTGGTCGGACTCATGATGCCAGAGTGTTGGCCAACTCACCTTTGTACAAAAAAGCTGAAAGCCTCGATGGCTATTTGTTTCCCCGTGAGGTGCGTCACCCACTACAGCCTTACTTTATCAACGACTTTTCCAATTTGCCACAGCAGCTCATTCTCAAAACAACAGGCACAGATACTAGGCATAATCGACAGCCCAGACAGTTCATTCATGCATCTGTTCACTCCCAGTGACTACAAATTAGAGGTAGGTAGACATACATTTTCGACCGTTTTAGTTCCACAAATGAATATCCACCCAGCCACATTGTATTGGTCTAAAGGGAGACTGGGGAAATTGTGGTGGACTGGAAACCTCTCAAAATCACACAGATACTATCTGAAAGGATAGGTCGCACTAGGGGAAAGTGGGAAAATATCTTGTATTTGTATTTTGGGTAAAGGGTTCCTTTAAGTTTAAATGAGAGCTTTTACCAGAGAATATGCATAATAAACTAATAAAATAATAAACACTCACACAATATATCATGTTTTCAAAGAATTCAATGACGGTGAATGGAGAGGAGATTCCTGTTCATTTGATCGGAGATGCTGCCTACCCGCTGCAGACGTGGCTGATGAAGGAGTTCACACAGCGTGACCGCCTGACGCCTCAGCAACGCCGTTTCAACCGCCGCTTAAGCTCGGCTTGCTCGGTGGTTGAAAACGCCTTCGGTCGCCTCAAGGCTCGTTGGAGATGTCTGCTGAAGCGCAACAGTGTTGATATTGCGCTGGTGCCGGACATCGTCACCGCTTGCTGCGTCCTGCACAACGTGTGTGAACTGAACAAGGAGGACTTTCTGCCCGAGTGGAGCTCTGAGCTCGGTGACAATCTGCAGGAGCCTGATGCTGAGGCTTTCCAGGGGGACGAACTGCAGGGCCCACAGGCAGTGCGTGAGGCGCTGATGTCCATTTTGTAACGTCTCCCTTAAAGTGTATAGCAGCATTACAAATTGGCATTTTTAGAATCTTTTACTGAATTGATGGGGAATTTCTTAGCAGACCCAATTTTTTTATGTGGACTTGGAAAACCTGATATAGACACTATGAAAAAGTGAAACAGGACACTCTGACAGGACACTGCTGCCACCTACCGCACTGTACCTGCATAACAGATGGACTGCATCCACAGTGTTGGATAATCACTATATGTAATCCCTGGATTATAAAATCGGATTACAGATTACAGGAATCCTAAAACAAGATAATTTTGAAGTGTGTAACTGATTCTAAGTACTTTTGCAGGGATTATTTTAATAAATTCAATTTAGGGAAACTGAATGTCACATATACGAACTCTAGTGCTCTGCTCTTTCCATGTGGTGCCACTTAATTGTATCTGTATACAGTTATGTGTCTGTTAGTGAATGGCTGAATGAATGTATAACTTATATGACAGTTTGTCATATTTTGAAGCTTCTGTCCTCATTTACAACAGCTGTGTCCAGTGGTTGAGTCAAATGGAGAGAATCATAGTTAGAAAGGTAAGAAACGAGGTATTTCCATTTCAGATAGACCGGAGAGCATCCATTCACAAAGGACCATGACAATAATCATGAATAAAGCACACACTCATCTACATTGCCCATTTCTATGCAGGTTCCCATTATAAAGGAGTTAGTAGTCCAGCTACAATTGTAAAAAATGTTCTTACAGCATTCCAAAAACGTTTACAAACTATACCTTCATTCTGTCATCTATCCTAAGCTTTTGAAAATGCACACTAAGGCCTCGGTCACACCAAGGATGGGTTCATTCGAATTCTATTAGTGTTAAATTGTTTTATTCAGGTCATTATGGCAGGTGAGAGTGGTGCTATTAAAACTCAATATGCACCAAATAAGTGCCAAAAAGCTTCTAAGTGAAGTGTGGTGTGATTCATGAAGACTTCCAGTGTTATTCAATTACAGGAAACTATCCCACTGAGCAGGGCTTCATGAGTATAAGGAGATGGATGTTGACATCAGCTAGCCAGCAGTTATACTTGGAAAGTCTTGACATAAAATGAACTGAGAGCTGGAATGATGCTCAGCTATTTCTTAATGTTCTACTTCACCTGGTATGAACACCAGAGAAGGTAAATTGCAGTGAAGACCTCAGAGTCCACGCCCATGTCTAGGTAAAGTTACAGTGACTAGAATCAGATTTGATTTGACTTTGCCTAACATCTCCACCCTGGTGTGATAACATATTACCAAAATTCTGTCCAATAAAAAGTTACATGTTAGTCTGTTTGCTTGTAACTGAACAGTGTGACCCTAAATTGACCAAAAACAAATGCAAAACTTTTATTATGTGTTTTGTTTTCATATCAAAGGTTGCAGTATGACAGTGACAACTTACATGGATTTCAGCTGGAATCTCTATACCCAAATTCAAATGATCTATTAAATTAAAGACGCTATTTGCATGTAAACTGGCAATACTGCCTGCTCTTATCTGAAATAAAGGCTGCACAGTGCAGCTCAGTGGGCAGAAGCATTTTCAACATTTACTTTGGTAACTGCAGGTGGAAGTAATCCGTGCCCAGACAGTGCCACGAGCTTTCAACAGAAGTTCATCTCAAGAATCAGCATCCAGCGAACTGTGAGAGATGGAGAGGTTCAGTGCTGTCACCCATCTGCTGTCACAGCTGCCTCTACTCTCAGTGCTCCTCCAGCCAAGACTGACAGCTTGTCAAAGGCCAGCATGCCACGCTCTGAGACAAAGAGCAATCTCAGATGTATTTTGCAGATACAGGCACATGAAACAAGATATACCAGTGAAGTGAAATCTTATTGTTTCAGTGTTCTGTATATTACTTTTCTCAAGTTTCCATGAACAAGATTTTTCTTCTTAAAATTTGGTAGTAATGTATTTAACTTCCTGATACTGTCTGTTGCACAACAACCAAAACTGTTAAAACTGTTAAAACTTCAATTTAAGTGCTTTCTGACAATTTTTTAGACTGAGGACTCTTAAGGAGGAATCTTTAGCAAATAATAACTGAAAAGAGTAAAAATAGTACGTTAAACTTCAATTTATTATATAAAGATGAAGCCATGTAGCCCACACCACATGTATGATGTATCTGTATGTTTTAAGTTTCATTAGGGTGCCTGTCCTGTGACGTCCTGTGATGTGTTCACATGCTACAACATCCATGACTTCAAAGTCATTTGCCAAACGGCACTGCATTCATTTGCTATTTGGATGGAAAATCAAGAGGACAAATGATGGTTTTACATCATGAAGAGGCAGATGTGGGTTTGGCTGCCACACGCTTTTAAAAAGTCATGCAGATGGGAAAGTTGGACATTTGTTTTTCCAGTATATTCACTGGCATGTGGATGCACAATTTCCGTTTGACAGGCTCAGCGATGTTTTCTATGCAGACATCTAAGCAACAGCATGTGTGGCAGAAAATAGTGCCTGAAGAAAAATGTGTTTTTACAATCTGAATTCAAACGTCTGAGAGTAGGTGGAGCAGCACAGAAACCAAAGGCAGCACCTGAAAATA
>OMLF01036917.1:0-23781 GCA_900302615.1 Holocentrus rufus | reverse complement strand
ACCCATCCCACCCCAGGGTGTCGGACATGAAGGTCTTTCAGTCTCCAGCCTTATTCCAATGGCTCATTGACACAGACAGTCAGGTTCTTTTCTAACAAGTTCCTGTTCGGGAGTTTATAACTCATCCTTGAGTTTAGAGTCTGTGCCCTCCTCCTCTTCCTCCTCCTCCTCCTCGTCGTCTTCCTCCTCCTCCTCTTCCTCCTCTTCGTCTTTCTCCTCTTCCTCCTCGTCCTCCTCCTCCTTTGCCTCTTCTTTCCTCTTCTTGTCCTCCTCCTCGCGCTTCTTCCTCTCCTCCTCCTCTTGGCTCTCCTTCATCTTCTTCTCGGGGTCCTGGGGAAGAGGCAGATAAAAAATAATTAATTACCTGACAACAATAATGCATCAAACAGCCATGAGATAAATCTTCAGAAGCTGTGAGGCAGCAGCTGAAGTGATGGCGTGTGTCCTCTTCAGTGCTAAAGATGAATGATCAAGGTACTGGGAAATAAACAAAGTTTGAAAACAAATGAGGATGGAGGCTATGTACTGACCTTAGTTTGACCCCATGTGTCAATGCCTACTTCTTCTGCCAGGCTTGGGTCGTTGGTGACCAGGAAGTTGTCAAAGATGGTGCCAGACTTCACCTACATCCAAAAGAAAATGAATCAGCATTGATATTTTACCAACATCAGCTCCATACAGATAAAATAAGTGAAAAACTAGCGCACTAAAAGCCAAATCTAACCATGAATGGAAAGGTCATGGAGACAGTTTTCCATGTTGTTTCCATATCATTTTCATTTGCCCACATTTGAATTCAGCAAACAGCAAATTAAAGAGACTTTAGAGACTTGCTTTGTTTAAAAAGTAATCAGCCGGCCATCTCACCTGCCACAGGTCGAGTCCTATAATGCCGATGCTGCTGTATTTGTAGATCTCAGGATCAGCTGTGTACTCCGGGTTGTCGATCTCAGGGTGGACCCACTTGCCCTTGTAGGCAGGGTTGTCGATCTCTCTGGGTTTCCACTCACCCTGCAGAAAGCAAAGAGACACAGAAAACCATGCAACACGGTTAGTTTTGAGAAAGCACAAAAGTGAATGTATCTACTAATCGTTTCCAGCAACTGAGAGGGACGGAGGTTTTGTTTTCACCCCATTCCATCTGCTTGTCTGTTGGCAAGATACCTTAAAAAGTATTTATAAGAGTGGATTTGGAAGCTTTGAGCATGAGAAAGGCCATCATAGAGGGCATTATAACTTCTGAACAGACTCACGTCAGCAGACGGAAGGAGAAAACCTTCAGTTAGTGAGCCATCAAACAACAATGGGTCACCCGGGAGCTCATTTCCAGTTTAGACATATCCACTTTGCCAAGTTTTCCAAAACTTGGCACAGTGGTAGAAGGGCAGCCCTGATGGCCACTGAACAAATATACTGTTGACTGGTAACATAATGTTGCAATAATCGGCTAAACATTTAAAAGTGGCTTCAATATGAACAGGCGTATTTCATGTCTCATTTCAGGTACAGACATGAAAATGTGCGTATCTCCTGATGTGGAATAAGCTGGAAATGACACATTGGAGACATTATTTCGTTAACTTTGAGTGAAAATGCAACATGGAGCTGTCATGTTTTGACTGGTGGAGGTAAGTGGTCTACTGAGTGCTTGGTTGGGTAGGAAACTAATGAGACAACAGGGCAAAAATGCACCTGAGAATTTATGCAATGGTTCTGAAATTATAACTGTAGATGCAAAAAGTGACCAAAACACAGAAGGATAAAAGCCTAACAGTTATAGTGTCAGTGTCACATTAATTTGAAGACTGATCAAGTCTGAGAAAAGCCCTCAAAATGATGGGCTTAGGTTGGCAGGGCTTATCTTATACTGATAATTAAGGGTTTTCTGTGCAAACAAACACAGCTTGGTTTCTGCCCCGGCTGAGAGGTGGTTTATATTACTGACTGTGTATTTCAGTATAATAACAGCACGCTACCTTATAGTCAGGATTGGTGACCATGGGCGGCTCCCACTCTCCGTCCATCTCATCGTCCCAGTCATCAGGCTTCTTAGCGTCAGGATCTGGGATGTTCTCGGGTTTGTCCCAATCCTACCAGAGAACAGATATCAGAGTCAGAGCAAATCAAATTAATTTTGAAAACAGATACTGGCTTTATGCAAATAAGGACTACACGATAACAAAAAGCCAGACAGTTGGGTAAATGAATTGATAATGTCTTAACTATAAAAATATGCATATTCCTTGGATGGCTAGAGCAGACAAACCTCTGGTTTCTTGTCATCAGGGTCAGGAATCTTCTCCCTCTCGTCCCAGTCCTCCGGCTTCTTGGCCTCAGGATCCTTGATTTTCTTGGGAGGCAGGAAGTCCCAGTCGTCTTCCAGACTGCCAGACTCAACCTTCTTATTGTCAATCTTGACCTCATAAGTATTGTCAGGATTGACGATCAGTGTATACAGGTGAGTGTACTCATCATCCTGTATGACATAGAAGAGACAGAAAAATTGGAACAAGCTCCAGTAGCAATTAATAATGAAAGTAAGTATCCATTTCCTCGGGCAGTAAGGAATCTTTTAAGTGCTTTTTGTAGAAATGGCATTTAAGTTTCACCTTGCATCTGATGTCCTTGTTGATCAGATGGTTCTTTCCTTTGTAGTTAAAGATAACATGAACTTTCTTTGTCCCAGGGCCGCATATGTCAGGACCTAAGACAACAAACAAATCAACACTGAAATTCAATCTCAGTTGAAAGTACAAAGGCATATAAAATATCTAAATCATCTAACATACAGACATTTAATCTACTAAATTAGCCGAAATTTGTATGACAAGAAATCTTTTATGTTTAACTATGCTTTTCAAAATTAACCAGTCATTTACAGAAGCCCTGTTGATACAGTTGAGCTCCTTGATTTGTCTTCAAAGTACATTACATCTGATCTCTCATCCAGCTGGTTTCTTTTAGCACGAAAGAGTCCGTGAGCCTCACTGACCAAACATGATGTTGTAGGTGGAGTCTCCATGCATGTCCTCCTGGTTGAGGTCAGAGGGGAACAGCTTGATGTAGCCGCCGCCACAGTCGATGCTCTGCTCATGTTTCACAGTGAACTGGATGACTAGAGGCTGACCCTGGTTGTTGAAGTCATCAAAACGGGCAGACAAGGAGTAGAAGCGGGCGTCCTGGCTGGTCTGAAGACCTGCATGAGAAACAACGTGCTGAGTCCTTCATACAGATGCACTGCTTCCTCTTTATGCTGTGGTCTCGCTCTGCACGACTTCAATCAAAACAAGGACCAGTCTGCAGCCAAAATTAAAACTCTCCTCGAGCACAACTGCTGCATAAAATCACAGCGGCTGTGCTGACTGAGATGTATCATTTTGAAGTCTGAGTCCAAATTGAATCTCCTCATAGACATACAGCAGATACACACCTATGCACACATTTTAACAGTGAAAACAGTGTAGGAGTCAGCTGTGCTGCACAAGGGCAAAAGGGCAACAGTAAGGAGGACAAGACTGACATTTCATCCTTCCTCTCACCTTTGTCTTTCTCTGCATCACCGTAGAACTTCCCTGCACTCAGGACAAACTTGCCATAGTCTGACTTGTGTTTGGATTCCGCCCAGCGACTCTTCCAGGCATCTGCAAAAACAGTTTGCAATTAAGTGCTTAGCTGGATCACAGCCTCCGAGTTCACCACTGATGTGTAGCTGCAGCTGAAATGGGAATGGGCTGCAGGGACGTGATGCAAGTGTGAGACCCAGGTCGTAGCGGGAGACAGTGACAGATGATGCCCTGCATTTTCTACACCGTGTCGTTTGTTTCCAAAACGATGGAGCGACAAAGCTAGTTAGGTGGCAGGGATGGCAGTGTGGGTGACCATGGAGGTGTGCAGGAGGGGGGATGGGGAGGCAGGCGGGGCTGGCTGATGCCCCGAGGGAAAAAGAGGGGATGGGGGTCAAAAGATGGATGATGCCCATAGAGGTTACATGCATTTCGAAACAGACAAACAGACAATGCAGCACGTCTATAAGAGTAAAATACTAAGCTGTCTCGTCAAAAAGTCGTTCTGCTGGTTGAGTGGTGTAGCAAAGAAACCAACATAACCTATATGATGCTGCTGGGCAGGCTGGTTTAGCTACTCAAGCAGGCATTTACTTATTCAATGCGCCGATGTATTAAATGTTAACATTTTCAACTAAAACAGCAAAACAATGAATAGAAATATGAGTTTCTTTAATGATCTCACCCCCATCTTCAAATTGCTCTCGAAAATATACAGTGGACTCGGCCAGTACAGATGCGGCCGATACGGCCATCAAAAGCAGCGGCAGGGCTGTCATTCTTTCGAGCTAAAGCGCCCTTTCAAATAGAAAAAAATAAATATGGATATAAATACAAATAAGTCCAAATACACCGTGCAACACGCGTTATTATCCCCGGCAGTCTCACATACAGTAACGTTACAGTGAAAATGCTGAAACGCCGCCGCTGCTCTCCTCTCGGCTCGGAACAGATGTCTGAATCTGATTGGACGCCGGGTGAGCGCCTCAATCAGGAAGCGTAACTGCTCACAGCCAATCGGATGAGCGGAAAACTGGACGGACCAGTCGCTGTGGCCAATGGGAGGAGACCACGCGTTTGCTTGATACACGCCCCAGAAAGGGTGATGCGTTGTGGATAAGTCACAATGTAAAGGCATAAAGCACAGTCACAAATGCAAATTTGTAACGATCAATAATGTATATGCAGCAAAACAATGTATGAAAACCTTCACACCTTCACTAATAGAAAGCCTGCGAAAGCAATTTATGTAAACATTTTAAAGATTTAGAAGATTTAGGGGTTTTATATTACCCCTGGCACATATACCCTGCTTTATTGAGCCAAAAAAAAAAAAAAAAATGAACAGACTGACCAGATGATGGAAAGCAGCATGGGCAACAATAAATATGCTTATTCCAAGTGCTGAAATGTATTTTCTGAAATTAGTGATATTCACACAAAATAATAATGTCACAACTCATGTCAGATCAAAGGGGATTTTTATTTTCATAAAATATCACAACTGCTGTAATGACAGACTTCTTCACAACCATGTTCTTCTGATTTGATGACTGATCATCGCAGAGCAGTGATGCAGACCAATACAGAAGTGTGTACTTGTGTGTGCATGTCTGTGTGAGTGTGAGAAATGAAAGTCAAAGCATTATGACTTATAAATAACAAAAAAATAAATAAAACAAATGATATTAATCGTATATCATGTTCATGACCTCATGGAATTATGGACCTCAAAGAAATTAATTACTCAAATTTCTACCATTTACCAAATTTACACAAAACAGACAATTTCCAAATGGATTTATTGCTCTCAACATGTCATTCGCATTCTTCTCTCGAGACTATTTTCAAGTAACAATTCATCACAGACAGTCCTGTCAGCTCTGTTGCACATTTTGGAACACGATTCCTTTAAATATTTTTACAATACCGAGGTAATGACTTAGGAATACCAAGTGTGCATTTACACAACTCCACAAAAATGACATTTTTTCCCAATCTAAGATAACAATAAAATAATCTTGGTACTGAAATATGCTAAAATGTGGCAATAAAGTAAACAAATAACCAATGCCAACTAAGCACAACTCTTGACATGCAAATGGTGTAGGGTGAAGTTGCTCTTGAGCCCTGCTCACAGATCAGATTTTTTTTTTTTTTTTAACATTATAACAGTGTTGACTTTTCAAATGAAGGATTACCGTTAGTGTTGGTTAAGCTTAGTGTTCAAGTTAAGGCTACGTCAGGCAAGTGTAACAGTTTGGTTAAAGTCTGTTGAGGATAAGGTTCAATTTAGGTCAATAAAGTAGTTTGGTTAAGGTTAGGGTAACATCAGAATCTGATCTGGGATCAGCGTTGATGGCCAACTTCACCTGAGAGCCATGCAAATATAAAATATTACTTTGACCTGATCTAAACTTAAAAATTTAAAACAGTGCATCTCAGAATTTGAGAGGTGAAAAGACATAAATACAGTATGACCTGACAAAAAAAAATGACATAAGCACTTTCCCCTGTGGCTTAAAACGCACAACCACAACCATCCTCTTCAGCGGTGTGTCTTGGCAGTGTGTGGGTTCAAACCAGACAGGCGGGGACGAGCGGCCACACTCTAGACCATCCCATCTGGCACATAGATGCTCCCCTGCAACAATATCCATGTCTGCAGGGTGGGACACGCTGCTCTGCCCTGTAATGCTGGGAGTGCCCTGATGTCTGGCCTTCTCCAAGGGACCTGGACAGACATGTGTTGTATCTGAGGGGGAAGCACTTACAGCAGAGAGGAAGAGACACTTCTCCACTGTGGCTCTGTATGCAGATGGGCTGGTAAGGAATCTCACACCTCCTCCAGGTCTCTCTCTCTATCTGTTTCTCTCTCTCTAGGGGAGAAAGAAGTTGATCCTCTGGGGTATAGACTTGCAGCCCTGGGCGGAGAACAGTCTCTCCTCTTTGGGTACGTACAGCATCGCCTTGGCCACCTCGTCCAGGGTGCCCTCGTCCGGCTCCAAACCTCGTGCTATGTAGGCGTCGCGGGCACACAGCTTGACGTGGCGATACTCCAGGGGCAGGAAGGGCACGAAGAAGTCAATCAGGTGACCGGACATCAGCTCGCTCTGCGCAAAGCCACCTGGGAAAAGAGATTCACACAGGGAAATAGTTAAGAAGCTCTCAATCCCAATTAAGTGCGACTTTATTTGTGCAGTGACATTGATTTATCACACTGATAAAAAGCAAACAGAAAGGATGCAATCAAACATCAGTGCATGTTAAAAAAGGCCTACAAATAGCTAAAATACCAATGCAACAGATGCATTTAGGGTTTTTACTTGGAATGCATGTAGAAAATTTAAAAAGAACAATTGGGTCACAGTATAGCAGTGACCCAAAAAGATAACCAAGGCCCTGTGTCAGATTAACTATTTAATCTGCCATGATTGTAAATAATGGGTTTCAACACATCAGTTGCAACACACCAGTGGTGGCAGCAGGGTGGCTTTACATTAGCTGGTAGACTGGTGCACATACAAAATGTCAGAAGCAACTCCTCTGTATAGATGGATACTGTGCATCCTAACAATTATGCACCGCTGCACACCTTGAGATTCCATAGCTTCAGCTCGTAGCCGATGTTCGAGGTCCTCCATACCGATATCTTCACGGTTCTGACCAGAGTGCCAAAAGTCCAGTGCTACATCGTTGATCGTTGCTCCACCTATATTACTGTAAACAGAACAGGAAGGGCGACAACAATGAGCGATGGAGAATCTCTGCATTTGTTTATTTCTTTGATCATTTGCTTATCTCACGCTTCAGAATGATTTGGTTAGCTGTTTGTAGCATAAGAGTTTGTCAGTCAAAATCATGTACTTTATATGTAATGTATCATGTGTAAGTATAAATTGCCCTTATACAGATGATCCTGTATTAAGGTTATGAAATAATACAATAGAATTATCTCATGACTGAATAATAATGTTGAGCTATTCTGATGCATAACTGTGGTGTCTAAATTTAAAATAAAAAAGCAAATGAGACTAAGATATTGGAATGCTATTTGAAAATTGTTTTGTCATACTTAAGATTACCAAGTAGTTTCATTCACCGAACATCAATCTGATTATTGGACATGAGATTTTGCATATGTTGATTTGTAATTATTTATCAACATTGAAATAATTATGATTATTGTGAGTTTTATTTGCATAGCCTATCCTACATCATATTAACTGTAACGCAGTGCTCTGGAAATAAATGTGTTTCTATATCTGACTCATTAGATCATTCCTGGGTAGAAACCTGACAAGTGAGTAACTGAGAATATGAAAAATCCATAAAGTGCGCTAATGGAGACAGAGGAAGAAACATCCGTCATTACAGATGAACTGTCAAAAAAGCAGGACGGATGGTGTTTGGATCTTGATGAAGTGCCTGAACTTCCCTTAGTGGGTCACTTTGATTGGTTTCCTACTCATTCAGTTCAATCACTTTCAAATCAAATGCAGTCTGAGTGAATCTGCGGCATTATCTGAGCCAGGTCTGACAGACAGGAAGAGCCTGGAGCGTCTAACCTGAGGAAGAGGAAGATGGCCCTGCGGTAGCTGACCCCATCCACGTTGTCGTAGTGATCCATGTAGGGCTTGATAGCATCGATGAGGCCTGGGTGGAGCTTCTCAGCTTCATCGAAGATGAACAAGGTCTGAGGGCAGCGCAGCACCATGTCCCGGATCGCCTCCCTCAGCTGGCCCTGCAGAAATGAAAAAGACCAGGCCACTAGGTCAGAAATCAGAAATTTTATTTTCAGAACTTTCAGATATACATAGAAAAGAAAAAATGCAATTACATTGACATTGGCATTGGAACTGATAATTACAGTATCAATATGTCCAATATGTCATTTTAATATCCACATTACAGCTAGGGTATCCAAATCAGATCATACAGAAAACACATTAGAGAGAGAGAGGATGCAAATTAAATATTCTCCAACACCAGTGAACAGTTAATTATGCACACTTGCACATCTGTTCTGTGGATATAATATTGTGGACGAGCCACTGATGCACACTTGCACGCCCTGCATGATGCTGTAAATGCATCGGTATGTGAACTGAAAACATCTGCTTGACTCTGAATCTGTCAACAGTCAACAAAGCAGGAACCCCCTCAAGCTAGTAGTTACGTTTTAACACCACAAAGCTGCATCTGCACCTCTTGTCCAATTATCTAACATTTTATTTTTTTCCGTTCTTATCTACACCCTTTCTGCTGCGATGACCGAGTTTCTCCTCAGGGAACATTAATGTTTGATCCTGTCTGAGGACCTGATGTGAGAGGCTGGAGTGTAATTCCTAAGGCCATGTTTGCAGATTCCGGTCATGTCTGTTTAAAAGTTCTCCTGTCTACTACATCCTGTTAATTCTTGATCAGTTTGTGTAACAATACTGGGTCAACATCATTTTGAAACCCAGTGCAGGGATTGTGTAAAAATTTGTTTGAAAGGACTACGCTGTTAACCTGTGTTCTGGTTGGAGGAGTTCCAAAAAACATACACTGTGCCAATACATGTAGCATCAGTGTTTGATCTAAAGCATTAATCCAAACAAGACCAGCCATCATCACCAATCCCACACATAATTGCACAACACTATGAAAACACAGTTCTGACTATGGACTCAGCAAAAGGCCCTAAGAGCACACTGTTTGCATGTCACTGGCATGGAATAGCTCACTACATGCCAAGTGGGCTCTGTCTCACCTTGTACGTGTCCACCAATCTGGCGTGCGGGAAGTGGAAAGGGGCGATGAACAGACGGACGCACTCACTTTTGACCCCGTCCCGGTACAGGTTATCGGCTACGATGCGGGCCACAAAGTTCTTGCCGGTGCCGGACCAGCCGTGGAAGGAGAGGGTCAGTGGCTTGTTGGACTCCGGGTTGTTGATAAAACCCTGGATGGCCTTCAGAACCACGGACTGGGCCAGGTGCTGCCCGTGCAGCTTCATCTGCAGGTCCCTGGAAAGGCCTGGATAGAATATAATACACACTTCAAAATGACAGAGCCAGATAATCAATAATCCCTGTAATGGATCTACAATCTATGAATGGCATTTTGAAAATATGTGACGCGTGCATGGCCCCTTTAAGTATCAATTAGCCAGACAATTGTAAGGAGTATCATAGAGCTTGGTCTTACACAACTGACTGTAAGCTGTCATTGGTTACTACCCAGTCTATGCTATTTACCTGGTATCAGTTGGATAATCTTGCATTTTTGCATGTTGCATGTTTGCTCTACATCACTACAGCCTCAAGAACAATCTCCAAAAACAGGCAAGGCTCACAAATTATTCCATGCATTCCATTCTTTTCAGCATGATAATCTTTTTAAACTGAAATAGCCGATGTTTAATATTTTGTTCCAAAATTCAGTATATATTACAGAAATGAGGAAAAAAACATTCAAGACACTTTCTTCTGCAGGTAAAAAAGAGTTGTAAGCCTGTGTTTTAGTGGACATAGCATGACACTACACATGCTGCCTTCTGCAGGCTGCAATCTGCAAACTCCACCCTGAGGAAGGCTGGTGTAATGCCACTATAATAAATGCTTTATAGTTTTTAAAACAGAGCAATGGGCCTTGGTCTATTTTATTTTTAAATTTTTTTTCAAGTGACAACACCCCAACAAATCAGCAAGCACCCCAGTTATTTAATGGTAAGGGAAAGTCTAGGATACATTAAGCTATTACATGGAGGCCAATTCAATTTACAAAAAATACTAGGAAACTAAACACATCAAATTAATGAAGTTTCACAGAATGTTTTTTATGTAGTTGCAGACAGAGAGGAACCTCAGTAATACCTGAAATGGATAAATGACCGGCAGGCATCTGATATTTACAAAGGGTTAATATCAGTCTGCTAGATCAGTAAACCAATTGGTGTAACCCTGTATAATCCACTGCACTGGATTTTAACCTATGGCTGCAACCTACTGCATGCATGCAATGTGGCATAATGCCCTCAATGACTGGGTCACATTTGAAAATATTTACAGTGACATAACAGATGTATATCTAGTCCTCTACTGCAGTGGTTTTGAAAATAGGGTCCATAGACCCCCAGGGGTCCTTGAAGGGCTTCTAGGGGGTCCTAAGCAAACTGAGGAGTAGTTTAATTTCACTATAACTTAATTTATTAGAAATTGTTACAGTACAAACAAAAATCTGCAAATTGTTTTAATTTCTTGGAATCACTTGGAAGCTATTAATGATATATAACCAGTTTAATACTGACACACATCAAAAATTATTTTCATATCAGTCTACATAGGGCAGAATCACTTCAAATGAGGGTCTGTGGTCTCATGAAAGTCAACCTGAGGGCCCAGACTATGAAAAAGTTTGAAAACCCTTGCTCTATAGGTCCAGCACTCCACGTATACTGAGTGTGCCCTACTATTTCTGTTGCATATCAGGACTGTCAGTATGTTAAGCGTTAATGATAGTTTGCTGTCCCTGTGAGAAACCCCTTCAAGCGGAGGATGAAGTGCTTATGATTCACACAGTTACGTCAAAACAGTGTTTGCTGGCTCACTTGATTTACAGACACACATGGACTGGGGCAATACAGCAGCAGTACAAGAAAAATGCAGGAAAATAAAGTGGAGCCTGGTACCTGTGATGTTGTTAGTTATCCTGCAGTCTCCAGACTCGCAGCACTGGCCCAGGCTACAGTACCACTGATGCAGCAGGCTAATGTAGTCTTGGGGGAAACCTGCCCAGAGGTCCCTTGTTGGAACTGCTCACATCAACAAGACATTTATGTACAAGTCAGTTTATATCTTATTCATTTACCGGCTATGTGATATACCAAAACTATAATTCCAATTGATTGACATGGATAGAATAATAGCGTTCATAACAGCCTGGTCGATAAATAATTTCATAAGCGGATATGTTAATGAGTTTATATTTGATAAAGATGATAGCATCCATCCATTACATAAGCCGTTGGACGACTCCACAGGATGTCCATTTCCGCGTTGATTCTTAGCCTGACTGCTGAAAATGAATAAATCCCCAAGATGGGGTATAGCCTGGTTTATTCTGCTCAGAACAGCCATGAAAATAGCTTCTTACCTTGCTGGGTGGCATCATCTTGATTTGGCTGACACTCCCCCTCCCATATGTTGCAATAAATATAATTAAAATAGTACGTGGACGCGTTTGAAATGCTGTCGAACTGGAAGAAGTCTGCCTTTGCGGACAAAGCCCACAGAACAGGAAGGACGGAGAAGAGTAACATTGTAATTTCAGGTGGTAAAATAAAAACTGACCGCCTTATCCCGTCTCTGAGCCATTTAAACGCTGGCTGGCTGGCTGCCGGCCTACAGCTGCTGTCGCTCAGGGGCCGTCACCAGGAAGTGCCGCAAGCGCTCTCATACGTCACTTCCGTGGTTCATACCAGCTCGTGACGCATGCCCAGCGCTGTCAGGACTGGGACAGGCACCCAGTGTTCGTCTGTACTGTTCATTGGTTATTTTTTAACCTAATCTCGTAATTCAGTTTGTACTATAAGGGGGTGTCCTCATGTAACAGGAACTGCTGGTTTTTGACAGTCTTACCAATACACTGAACCGCTGTCCTGAAGCTTAATAGATTAAAATCATGGGATACTTTAGGGCTATAAAAATATATATTTATGAATGAAATAACCATGATACCTTAGGGCTTTTGCAGTAGTTTCATCTCACTGTGATGTACTTTCAGCTATACCATATTCATACATTAATCTCAAAGGCAGACAAATGGAAAAACACATAACTGCTGTTTTATTTATTTTTTTTTTTATTGTCAATCTTTCAAGTTACATTTCAATAACTTGCACTTCAAAACAGGTTGGACAATCCCATGCATCTTCAGTCCTCCCTTGCACAGCTCCTGGGCAGCCATCCATACAGCAAAAACATGGTCCTAAAGAGAAAGAAAATTATAAAATGTTCACTTTTCTGAGAATATCTGGCCCTTATGCAGACTAAAACTTTCCACTCTCCCACATTTCTTATGTACTAGCATCCAATGGACTGGCAACCACTTTCCTATGGAACCTCAGAGAGGTATTGTACCAAATCAGGTATCGAGTGGATGAGTGCTCTCTTCACTTATAAAAAGCATAACTACTTAAAAAATTTTTTAATTTGATTACAGGCACAATACTCACTCAGGACTGTTGGGTACAAGCGTTGATCATCACGCCAGAGGGCTCTGCAGCTGCATCCAGCACATGCCCTTTGAGGAAAAGGAACAGCTACTTTAGGAAACCCAACACTAGAAAAACCACCATGTTATATAACTATCTTTCAACCTCAGTCAAAAATGGAACGGTAAGGTTTATAATCAAAGGAATCATTTGGCAGAATCTTTTCATCACAGGTTGAGACGTTTTATGCACAAAGTCGAGTCCAGAAGCCCGTTATGGTGTCTACTATACAAGATCAGAAGCCACATTACTGCTGACTTTTATAATAAAAATACAGTGGCATTAAAAAAAATAATTAAGTTCAGTTTTTTTTACAAATAATGAGCTTCTGGACTAGTTTGAATTGGTTAAAATGCTTACCCCACTCCCATTGTTGCCTGTCCAGTCAGCCTCAGAATTAAGTCAGACCTGAAGAGACAAAATGACATGAGACTGAGCATGCACACACTCCTTCTGGATGAAATTTAAGTACTGACCAGTTCAGCTAGAGCTAATATTAAATTGACTCCATGGTTTTATAGTCAGTCTTTATTTGGTCATCACACAGGCCAGACTACTGGGATCTAGAGACGACAAAGATCCCTATGAATGCACATGTGCAGCACTTCAGACCCAGATGTGATCTGGATCTATAGCGCTTGTGAGGTCCGCCATGTTGATACTCACCAGTTTCAGAGGCATCTTGTGCACATGATCTGTCATGGACATCCACTCCCTCTGCAAATAAAAAAAGATAATCAGTTTTGTAAGCAATAAATCATTTTACCACTAACAGCTGCTAGACAATCGAGATCAGAATGAATGACATGATTTCCTCAACTGGATCAGCGACCTGATTCAACAACATCACATCTGATTGTGCTAGAAAAATGATGCATGGTGGTGTTAAGGAGGCATGATACCTACCCAAATCAGCTACAGTGTCACGTCGTCATTCCATTTTCTCCATCACACTGAAGTTCTGTATTAGGAAACAAACACAAAGTCAGGATGGACAAGTTGGTACCAGAGCTAGTCTGTAGTATCAAGACTGATACATCAGCTAGGAGCGAAAGACATTTTTCTTCGTCATTGTAATCGGCTGAACTATGCGATCATCATTGTATCAAGTATTAATAAAATCGTCAATATGCAAAGTCTCACCTTTTTAAGGCTGGAGGATTCTCAGTCAGCTTGTACACATCTAGGTGAAAAATGGAAAGATTGATTTAGTTTCTATGTTCACCTTGAGTGCCAAAGGGCAGTCCAGGCTGATACATCAGCTAGGAGCGAAAGACAGTTGATATTCTTCACTGTTTAGTCTGCTGAACTATGCGATCATCACTGTATCAGGCACCAAAACATTGTACTTCTACAACTTATTACTCACCTTTACTTGGCCTTTGTCTTGTCCTCCTAACCCATCGCTGCTTGACAAAACAGGGGAGAGAAGGTTAAGGAGCTTTTCACAAACTCAGTGGCCTGATGGGTTGTTGCGTCTGATACGTCAGCTAGGAGCGAAAGACATCTTTCATCGTCATTGTAAATCTGCTGAACTATGCGATCATCACTGTATCAGAAGGATTTGGGCATTATCATTTGCAAACCCGTCTTCAGCACAAAAAGTGCAACTTACCTTTAACTGATCCAAGAACATGGACACCATCTGAAATAGTCAATATGTATCATTAATTTGGGGTAACAAGATGGAACTGTGTACAAAATGATGACGTTCACACTGTATCAGAAGAAAGTTATCTTTCACTCTTTTTCAGAGAGATTCCCATTGTTTTTAAAACAAGATCATCATTAACAGTCAGATTTGATGTGTGCAGGAGGACATTATTTGGGTTCTTTACCTGTCTTGTGTGTTGAGGACAGCTGATTCCAGCATTTTGACACAATCTGTGGAGGTTACATAAACATGAGCAATCGAGTCAACACCAAAGAATAAAAACTATAACCATGCTACCAAAAGCCCACATTGCAGTGGTTCATTCAAGTGGTTGTTTCTTACCTGGTAGAGAGTCAGCACTGTGCTGGCAGGAAGCTCTCACCAACTGCAAAATAAACATTGGTGAGCACTCATTTTTAAGTTTCCAGGACAATTTTAAAGTATAATCAGTGCCTCAGAAAATGCAATTGGTGGTTGCAGTTTCGTCATCCTGTCCTTGTCAAGAGTAGCAAATAATGTCATCACAGAAGCACAGCTGTCGTGCAGATAATCTGCCATGTGTAAGTGCTGCCTCATTTTAAACATTCACATGAGCTTTTCCTGTTCCCCAGGACCCATGAGTCATGAGAGCATGCGGTTCCAGAAAACTGGAAACCCTTAACCATGTTGTTGGGACCCATATTTGAGATGCAAGATCAAAGATTGAACAGTCCTAGGGGACATAAATGCTCATTGAATTCTTAGAATTGAGAAGCACTGTTTTTTGTAAAATGTGATGTTTGAGTCTTACCTTGTCAACTTTCATTTTCTCCGTCAGATACCTGTTGAGAGATACACATTAATACAGAGATACTAAAGAATGAAATGCCTTGTTAGATTACAAGAAGTCTCAGTGTACAATTCCTCAGAAATCACTTCTGTCCACTACTCTTATATATATGAATAATCATTGACTTCCGGTTTGTGTACTAGGATTCATTCAGTCATCTTACCAGACAAGATCTGTGGTGATTTTCCAGAATTGGAGACAAAGGGATGGACCTGATATAAAAAAAAAAAAAGTAGCATTAGTCACAGCTCTTGCACATTGCTCATCTGTACTCAGTGTTGCATGAGCACCAAATCATTTTAAGTGTAATGTTATTTTAATTTAGACAGATACATCTTAATTAACATCCTGAGTTAGAGCGTTTCAGATATCGTTATGTCCAAACTGTATATACTCAGTTTTCTTACCATATGAGTGTCCCACTTTAAATTCGCAGTGTCGGCGATGTACCTAAAAAATAAATATTGTACCAAAGTTTATTAATCCAGTTAATTACGTTTCACAAGTTAGCTAAAGCTTACAAGCTAATGTTACGTTCTCCCGTGCAGTCAGAAAGGTTGGCGTTTCCTCAACTTAACTCAGATGTCCCTACCAACACTTTTTTCATCATTTAAGCACGGGATAATCTATAAAGAAATAACACATGCAGTTATAAATTATCAGTAAGCTTGAAAGCTAATTCGTTAGCATGTGAGCATGTGCGGAGGGGCACGTGGTGAAAAGGAGCAGGCCTGCTAACTCAGAGCTATCTGCACACACTGCTGCTCTACAACTAGCAGGAAAACATAAAATGCAACAGATGTATTTATGCAACAGACTAAACATCTACATCAAGAGACATATACAAAAATTCAATGATGTTAAAAGCAGCTAGTAAACGCTACGAACAATGACAGCAGTATCAAGTCATTACCTGCCACATAGGACGGAAGAATGAGGACGGAAAAAGGGTGGAAGCAGTTTATATACAGGGCGTCGCACAGGCTTGTGGGAAAAGAGGACAACTAGCGCCCCTGCAGGTTACCATTAGTCCTAAAAAAAAAACTTCCAACAGTTTTGAAAACGCAAACGCTATTGCTATAATAAACTAATAAATTACTGCGCAGCTTTGTATCATGCTGCAATTATTATAATATATAGAAAAAAATCCCTGTCATCTTTTATGAAGTGTGTGCTGTTGTGACACCATTCTGCATCTAGATATTCTATCCATTATATCTCTCAACGCAGATGATATTCTGGGGGACATTCACATGGACAACACCGCGGACCCCCTTCAAAATGCCTTCAGGTTCATCACTGATTCCACAGGATTTACTCAGTACAAATTGGCAGCTACCCACTCCCTTAACCATAATACTACATATTGTTGTAGCTGGTGGCCTCAATTCTACCAATCTCACTGTATCTCTTCACAAGCCTGTATTGTTTGATCATTTCCTTGTCACATTTGAATTTACCGTGACAAAATATTCCAAACCAGAACAAATGTGCAGTTAGCCCATCCTTCAAAACTCAAAGCTCACCAAACACCCACCCTTTGACTCCAATGACAGAAACCATATTATTAACGATTTCAGTTGCTGACAAGATGTCTTAATCATCCTCATATCCTCATATCCTCCTGATATCATCGCAAGTGTGCTTCCAGAAAATTAGGGAAAAATGGCAGAAAATAAAGGTCTTCAGGGCTTGCATGGGAAAATGATCAAATTCAATACAGACGTGCCCTCCATTTAGCAGCCAGAGCTTTCCTCTATGGAACAATGTGCCTCTTCCTGTAAGGGTATCACAGATAGTGTCAGTATTCAAGCTCATCTATTTAGTATTTCTTACTCATACTCCTAATTCCCATCTTAAGGGGGTTTCATGCACCTCTATTCTCCCCTGCCTATATTTCTGTAATATCTGCTTCTTATGTTTCTCGTGTTGTTTTGTTTGTATGTGTCCTTATTTGTCCCACCACTTTGTATCTCTCTCTTTGTATCTCTCTGTGTATTGTTTATTTCAAATTGAATTGTAAAGAAAAATTATGAGACAGGATGCCTTTCCCCTCCCATTTCTAGATTGTTCTCTGCTCAAAAACAAGTTTATCAGTCAAACAAATGCACATCTCACTCACTTGTGAACAGTTCAGTGTGTGCCATGTTGAAATCATCACACAATTACGTTTCCAATACCAAGCAGCCTCTACCACAAACTGAGGATGCTCTTCTGAAATAACCATCACAAAAACTCTCAGGAATAAACTCATGGAGATTTAATACTATGCATCAATAAACAGGAGAGTCTGATACAATCAATGGTTATGATCAGAATGAAATAAAAAATACATTTGTCTTGATTGCTCTCTATTAAGCGATACTGAGTGATACTGAAATGTATGGCAAGGCCTCAATTCAATATAATTTACAAAGACATAACATGAAGAAAAAAGTAATGGCTTCGAGTTTTGTATAACCTCTGCAAATTTCAATTGGCCTGTTACCTACTTTAAGAGCAGGATGAAATTCAGCTTTTGCAACTGAGTACAACAAGCATGTTGAGATTTTCACCAAAGGTTTTGACTGGGTGTGCATGCAGCACCAGTTATAGATCCCTTCACCAGGTCAAACTACTTTAAGAGATTCTTTTTACTATTCATGTAAATTTATCAACTAACTTTTCACACTGGCCAAAAAAAATCTAGGAGTGGCAATGAACTAATCTTCAACAACTCAAAAAAATAACAGGACACTCTGAAACAGCTTAGCACAGTGCTGTGAAATAGCTTTCTTAGCCATCATAAGGTGAAAAAAGTCAACATTTTCTTTTAGTAACTCATCCCAGTATCTTAAACATTTAACCTATGTAGCTATGAATGAGAGAATGAATGATGGTTTAAACAGACAGAGGTGTACAGTAGGCTAAATATTGCCCTCTATGTGTTTCTTATATTGAAAAACATTATAGGACAGGCTAACATGGCAGCAAACTGGACCCACAAAACAGTTTAAAGTCTAGCAGCACTCCATAAAACCGCAGCCGCGTCTCCAAAGTCTCCCCTTGGCTTCTTAGTCTCCTCTCTCAACACAAGAGTGAACATCAGCCGAGGTGACCCCCTTCTGGGTTCAAGGATTTTTGAGCTGAGGACAAACAACATGCAGGGCAAAGGGGAGACTTCGGAGACTCTCTGCTAGTCTTACATCCTTGCCATCCGATGATCCAGAAAGACAAAAATAAGTAAACAATCATTTGTTCATAAATGCCTTCTGCTGAAATAGAAACCGTTCCAGACTATTACTTGCAGTCCTCGACCTTAAGGACCCTGTCCAGATCAAAGTCCCTTTAGCCTTCTTTCTGCACCTTTTAGTCGTCTTACTTAAAAGCATAGTGGATACCAAAATTTGTCCTTTTGACAGGCAATGTAAAAATCATCTCTATATTGCATATATTAAATAAATCTATCTCATCTCTCCCAATCTATATGTGTTTAGATGCTATGGCTCATACAGGGCTTGCTTCTGGACAGCATCTTCGACACAGAAAGGATGGTGAAGGATCAAATAGGTGGCAGAGGCAATGTTAATGAACTTGAGATGGGAACAGAATGTCAAAAGGCTATGTGGAATGATTCCTAAAGAAGTGAAGCCATCAAGTTCATATCGTCAAATATTGCCAGAATGAAAAAATAAACAAAAAAAAAAGAGCAATGAAAATAAAAAAGAGAATATATATTTATATATCCATCATATGTATATCTATATATAAACAACAGTTTTAACTAGTTGTAGGCAAGCCGAGAATTTCTCCCCCGCCCCTTTGTGATTCTTCCGTTCCACCGTTATAAGGCTGTCAGACTCTGGGAGGGGACAGCAGCTTTTGTTTTCCTCAGTCACCAGGTTCCCTGAGATGTAGAGCGCTGTTTTATTTGTCAAGGTTTATTTGATCTGAACACCATCACCTCTCACCCCGGGAAAGAAAAAGAAAAAGAAAAAGAAAAAAAAAAAAAACAATCCTGTATGAAATAAGAAACGAGAGCTGCTCGGGGGTCGTCCTGCAGAGCAGATTGAAGGTGTGGTAGTGAAGCTGATGGACAGAGTTGAGAGACGAGACGCCCGTCGACATCTGCGCTCTCCGCTGCTGAGGGTGGGGGGAGGAGCAGCGGTGGCGGTGGAAGTGAGGTTGGCCGAGTAAGGGGGAGGAGCTTCACTAATCTTCATTTTACATCTTGGATGTTTTTCATCGATTTCATTCAATTCAATATTGTTTTTTTTTGTTGTTTTTGTTTTTTTTGTTTTTTTTACTGTCAAATGCAAAGCTGTGTACATATTCAATCACCAGTCAGTCATTCCAAGGCTTGGATAGGAAGTGGTTTTGCAAAAGAGTTCTTATGAAGACTCTGTTGTGTGTGCATGTATTTATGCATATGTATGTGTGTGTGTGTGTGTATCAGAGTGCGCGCAGTCTCCTCAGTGCCTCTGCGAAACTATTCTCTTTAATAGAGGCTCATCGTAGACCCAGCACTCTCCATCCTCGTGGAACAGCTGCAGAAAGACAGAAACAGAAATGGTCAATCAGACATCCAAAAGTAGATCCTATTACTTATCTAAGGCGAACAACAATATTCAAACGGAACCTAATTCTTGATCTCTGCCTACCAATAGAGGATTTGGATAAAGTTTGATTGTGTGCAAACACTTATGGAGCTTATTGTGTATTATCATGCAGTGTGTATGGTCTCTCCCTCACCCTCGTCTCCCACTGCTGCTCGTTCTCCTTCCTCTCTCGGGCTTCGGCTCTCTGTTTCTCCTCCAGCCGGTGTTTGGCTTCTGTTGCGGCGTCAATGTCCTTCAGCTTCAGGTTCAGCGTCACGTCCCTCCACAGTCTGGTGGGCGAAGGGTTGGAGGTCAAATACACAATCAAGAGAGAAATTCTTTCAGAGGAAGGTGAGCAAGTACAACAAAGAAGACACGACTGCAAAATGAAGCATGTGGCAGAATCAGCAGGTTGGGTCTTGTTTCGGGTTAGGTAGCAGTTTGTGACGTGCTGAGTGTGATATGGATATGAATAAAAGGTTTTTCTCTCTCACCTGCGGGACTCATACTCCAGCTGGTCTTCCAGCTTCCTGACCTTCTTCTTAATGATGCCCATCTTCTTAGTGTCGATGAACAGTGTGTTCTCCTGCCAGATAAAAAAAAGTCTCATTATTATCACACGACAGGCAAATCATAGAGCAAAGGCATTCTCCTAAAAGCACTGTGCGATGCCTACATTTTATTCTGGTTCCATCAAGTCAATAAATGATGATAAATTATCCCTCAGTGTGAATGCTTCAATTTGATTTGCGCCAAAAATAAACCCCTAAATAAATCCTGTCTGATTAAAACTGAACTCACTCCAGAAGCCCATTTGGCATACATCACTCCATTCCATTCCCCTTCAATGGAGCAGAAAGACTTCTTATCATTAGGTGCACTGTGAAAGAGAAAAAGAATAGTGACGCAGTATTACTTTTAAAGAAAGGTTCACGATGTTCACAACAGGCTGAGCCTGGATTTAGCTTCCCTTTGAAGCACCACGATCATTCTTTGCCCACTCACTCACACAGCAGGGACTTTCATCATGACCGAGCCTTTTAAAAGTCTACATGCTGTAAACTGAATTAGGCTGCAATAATAATTTTCTTCTTACAAAATCTCAGCGGTGATCCTGTGCTTCTTGCCTCCGTAGAAAGGCTTGGTGTGGAACACGATGTTGGCACTGTAGCCCGACTTGGAGCAGGAGATGCTGCACTCCCCACCCAGCTCCACCCACGGCACCGTCAGGATCGACCTGGACAGACAAGCTCACGTATAAGAAAAGGATCTAACAGTGACCAGACAGACACACACACTGATGACAGACAGGCAGGCAGAGGGGCGTGATACCACGTACCTGCCATATCCATTAGGGAAGGTGAGGATGTAATGTTCGTCATGCTCCAAACACGACACGCAGCCTAAATGACAACCAGCAAACAGTCACTTATTAGAACTACATGCAGCTGTGACTAATTAGTGTGCAAAAATGTCTATTCTGTATGTGTATGTGTGTGTTAGGCAGTGCTTTAGTAGTGAATGTACCTTGGCCGATATTATGGACACCTATGGACATCCCAAGGAACTTGGACTTTGTCCAAATGTGAGCGTTGAACTGGATCTTCTTACTTAAACACTCTGCATAGAATGCAGAAACTAGAAGACAAGAAAGATGAAGAGTTGGTAAAAAGGTTGTAACTTCTCAGTAAAAACAGTCAAGAATTAAAAAAAGCAACCTTAAAAATAATACGAGCAAACATCCTAAAAATTCAGCCAATCCAATAATTTCAGAAACTTTTTCTAAGATAATAATACTGTAATCCAAGGCTATCCATAAAAAAAGAAAAAAGTAAATTTGTTCTTCCATATGTTTTGGGCCATTCAAAACTTTACATGAACGCCTCTTTGTTACATTTCTAAAATAATCAGTGCCCAGTCCACTTGTCTTGACCCACCATCCATGACGCCCTGCAGCCCTCGGCCCTCCATGTCAAAAAGTTTGGCCACTCCTGCCTAATCCCTCAGCTGCTGCTACAAGATAAAGAAGGTCAGACACTCACTGGGTGGGTGGTGCGAGACCTGCTCTGCTACAAAACACACACTGTTGGGTGAAGTCCACGGAACTGGACCGTCTGATACCGTCTCCTGGAGGGGCAGAGAACAGGACAGAGATTGAGAGGGTTGTACCAAGAGAACAGAGGATGATTTCATTGTACGTCACTGTAATAGGCGTGGATATTATTTTAACTATGACTCATGTGGAAAAGACTCACCGTGAGCGTGGAGGGCTCCTCCGCCTCGTAGGGCAGATCCCAGTGACAGTAGAAGACTTCTCCCAGGATGGGGTTGTAGGGTTTCTTGGCCACTGAGCCTTTCCTCCCCGCATGGAAGGCCGACAGGTACCACTTCACCACGTGGACCATGCGCTCCCGCGGCTCCGGCTGCTCAGCAATGCTGGTGGAAGTCAAATGAATCAGTCAAACTCTGTATGTTTTTTTTTTTGACTTTCATCTTAAAATACTGGCAGACCTGAGCCAAACAGTAGCTGCAAATATTTCGTAGTGTTTGTGTTAAACTGTTGGGAGTAGCAGATAGGGAGGATTTGTTGTTTAGTCACAGAGAAGCACACTGTACTGATTTTCTGGCACTCAGTACATATCGCAAAGCACTCGCATACCAGGCACCTGAGCAAAACAAAATTCTACAAAAAACAATTTTACAAAGCCCTGCCTGGCTTTCATAGGTTCAGCCCTGGTTAATATATGATAGTCAACACTGAATACAGTCAAACAAAGCATCAAGTATAGCTTAAAACATGTATATGTATATGTCAGATAACTGAATAAGAGAGTAATTTAAACAAATACCTGACAAATAAGTCGGGATGTGCAAAGAAGTCTGCATACATTTCTAACAAAGACCTCCGTTCTAGGATGAAGGTAGGAAGGACCACCTGGGAAACGTAGTGAGAGAGAAAAACAGTCAGGTCATGACAGTGTGGGCTGTTCGAAAGAGACTGCTCACACAGACACAGGTATCGCGTAAAAAAACAGCAACAGTGAGAAAAAGGCAGAGCAGAGATGGTAATCAATGAACAGAGAAAAGCACTCAGCCTGTAGTCCTGCAGACAGAGACAGAAGGTTTTTACCTTCGTGAGGTCCATGCCCAGCCGGACCTGGGACAGCAGATGCATGATAACACTCTTGTGCTCCTCTACCGACTCCCCTTCACCTTCATCGTCTCGATCATCATGGCTATCGAATAAGTCTGACAAGAACAGACAGCAAGTCTCACATGACTGTAACAACACACCCTGCTTTTTCATATGTTCATGATCTCTTGTCTTGGAGAATTCTTTAAACTCACAGGAAGCTTTTCCTTTTGTGCAAAATATATAAACAAGTATATATATTTTTGATGGAGGGACTTCCAACATTAGAGGTGGTGCAGTAGAAATGGTGCACATTTTGATGTCAGCGTCTGCCAACTGCGACTAATTGTGGGGTGTTGTGGTGTGCAGGTGTGTGTTACCTGCATCCGTAGTGCCATTGGACATGGAGGAGTTGAGGGACTCATTGGTGTCGGGTCGCTTCAGAGCCGTTTCTTCATCACCATGAGGCAAGGCAGCTGCAGGCCCTGAAGGACTGGGAGTGAGAAAGAGGAAGCAAGAAAAATATCGGGGGGAAAAAGACATAATTTGATAAGCAATTTTGTTGCAAACTTATCATGGACCAAAGCAGCTTATCCAGCTTGTTTTTCTACTCGCTCTATGCAGCACTTTCCTGCAGGAGACGCTGAACTCTAATTGCACAGTGCTGCTTTTAAGCTATAGAGTGACTCTATGCGGCGCTGGAGGGAAGGGATACTATAAGCACTAAATGCAGTGTGTGTGTGTGTGTGTATGTATGTAAGGTGTG